>JARHVA010006561.1:692500-695000 GCA_037957365.1 Torreya grandis | reverse complement strand
TGTGGGATGACTATTATTCGGCTATAATTTTTTAATGGTTTCAATTTTCATTACATTTATTGTAACCCCTAAGTCTATCAATGTATTGGACAAATGTTGATCATGGATCTATACTATTACTAATGGAAATTCTTGATCTGAATGTTTCTTTAGTAAGGTGTTTTATAGCATAATTTCTATCAACTAACCAATCACATGCACTATATTGGGATCCTTCTTCTTCCTTCTAGGTTTATGTAGACATGAGTATCTTACAACTTTGAAATATATAGGCAAATCCTTGATGGCTTGGAAGAGAAGAATTTTAATACAAAGATTCTTGAGATTTCCTATGAAATCAAATTTAGGCTCAATTGTATGGAAATGAAGGCTATGCCATTTTGGAAATGGTAGGGTTGCATCATCAATAACTTTATAGACTAGTTCAAAAGGTTCTTGTGGTGGTGAAGGTGGGTTAGCATGATTTTATAAAGTTTTTTGAGTTGAATCCTTTATTATGGGTGGGTTTGGGCATGGTAGAACTCTTCCTAAACATGAGTGAACTTAATTAATGTTCATTATATATGTCAGGTACTTAATAGGTTTAGTAATGAATATTGATTACACCAAATTATTTTCAAGATTTTATATGGGTTAGGCAGGGAGCTGATTAGGCTTGGATGAAGCTTGTGTATTAGGCATAAGAGTAGGAGGTTGTTATTTATACTATGGAGGGAATCCTCCATAATACTTTCCCCAAGGTTGATTGGGTTTCTAGGGCTATTGCCACTAGTTTTTGAGGGGTGGGCCTTGGGGTGGTTGTCAAGCTTGTATCTAAGGTGGGGTTACATTTTGTGGAGGCTACTAAGAGGTGGTGGGGTGGCTTGTTTGAGGTGGCTACTAGCTAGGATTAGGAGGTGGGACATTCATCCATGGACTACTCCAATTGGGAGATGCATTTTAAAATTGTGAATTAAAAAAAATAGAATTTGTGAAATGTGGATTTTGTCCCATACTTGGGTAAGATGGTCATTGAACCCATGACTTTATTTATGCAAAATAGAAAACTTGATCCCCATCTCCTCCTATAGTGTGTATCTCTATTGTTTCTAGTTATTCAACTATGATGTTAGTCACCTTAGCCTAAACCTTGTGACACCTACAGTTTGCCTTCTTCTTCTTACAATCTGGACAATAGATGGTCAAAGCTTGATTTAAGGTTAATTGATTTTGCCTTATGTGTAGGATATCTAGTTGGGTGGCCAAGTGACTAATGATATCCTATTTCATGTCTTGTAATAGGTTATTAACTTTAGATCTTGATAGGCCACTTGTGACTTCTAGTAGAAGTTTGTTGCCGTAGACTTTGATTATGGTAGATCTAGAATAATTTTTGCTCAGCTCTTTAATTTTAGCTAATGTATTTAGGAGATATCTCCCCCATTAATTAAGTCCAAGGCTTCCAAACAATATTCTGTAACTCATTTTAGGAATATGAGTATTAGAGGCTCTTTTCCTAGTACAATTTTCTTGAATTTCTGTAAACTAAACATGAATCATTCAATGTAGTCTTCCAAGGATTCATTCCCTTCTTGAGTCATCCTGAATATGTCATTTATTTTATAATTTCTTCTTCATCCATACTCTTAATACTTAACTAGAAACTTATTCTTCATGTCCTTCCAATTTCAGGATGAATTACTACTTAGTCCCATGAACTAGTGAAGTGTTGTGTCTTTTAGGGTGGTAGGAAAAAGTTTCAATTTTTGTGTATCTTGCCTATAGTCATAACTTATATAGAGGATATAAAATTCAAACAAAACTATGTCTGGGTCTTCTGATAATGTACCTACGAAATTAGACAAGGCTAAGGGTGGGATATTTTTCATTTGTGTTACATCCATTACATCTAGAATAAGAAATTCAAGAGAAATTGTGTTTGAAGCCCTATTGTCATCTACAAATTCTCCTTCTCCATTCATGATAGATTTTCTTATGATATGAATACCAAAGGTACTCAGGATCACATCCTCAAATTCTATATCAGTCCCTTAGTTAGCATGATAGTAGATGTTTATCTACTCATCCACAATATTTTTACCATATGAAAATTCTAAAGAAACTCCTAAGATTTCTTTGAATTATTCAAGAAAGCCTTGTTGGAATGTTATTCTGATGTTACTTTCTAGAGTGTTTGGTTCATGCAGTTATTCTCATTCATTTCTCTTTACTAACTTAGCTTATACTTCCTCCACTTTTGTTTCTTTTTTCAAAGTCAATAATACTTATTATGCAAGATACCTCCTTCTATTTTTAGTGTTCTCTTCTTCAATATACCTCTAGCTTATGGTATATCTTTTAATAGGATTCTTAGTTTTTGTAGGTACTTGCGGTTATTTTTTGGTAGAAACTTGTGGCTTGTTTGGTAGGAATATCCCTTAATAATCTCTTTCTCTCTACATAAATGTTGTGCCACTCTTTCAATTTTCCTATCCCTTCCTACAAATGGTTAGTTTTTTTC
>JARHVA010006561.1:672500-687500 GCA_037957365.1 Torreya grandis | reverse complement strand
GCTAACTTATATGAATGATTTTTTGTGTATTCACTAAAGCTATAATCATAATATTGAAGGTAGCCAAATCTACCTTGTAAGCTTTTTAGTCAAGAAAAAATTCCTAAATTATCCAAAACATAGCTCACAAACAACCTTGAAAAATAAGTAGTGGTTGTATGTCATCATCCTTGGTGATAGGCAAAACAAATTTATTAGTGATGAGCCATTGAGTAATATATTGTTGAGATTAGTCATCTTGTTAGCATGCCATTATGCTTGTGCTCCTATGAATGTGTTTCTCAGTGTTTGGTTCTACCATGTATGGAGATGCTTCATGACTACATTTTATATGATACTTGAATCTTATAGTGCCACATACATCTCCTCAGACATTATGGATTGATTTTCCATGGTTGGCTTGGCTTTGCTTGCCTCTAAAAATTGATGGTGTGTGTTTCCCCAAATGGTGTCAAGTTGTTTCTTCCAATTAAGTAATCAATGGGCCACATGAGCTGATTGTGTTGAGGTAGTACTTAAAACTTGATGATATTCTTCAAGTAGTTAAAAAGGAACCTTAGTCTCTACTTTGATTTCTTGGTCTTGATTCTATATTTGATGGACCTTCTGAATGTGCTACCAATCATGTACCAGTTATGGAAGCAGAATTTAAAACCAATGGTAGTATGAACAAACTTGGCTCTTGATGATTTGTGCACACAACCCTAGACATACAACTTCAATGAGAATTTTGGCATTAATAATTTATTGTCTTAATTATTCATTATCCTACTTCAAGCGTGCCACTTGTATATCCAATAATGCTACTTTTTGTGTAATTGATTCTTAGAATGTAGTTGCAACTTCTATCTTTTTAGCCAATGTTAACTACAAAACATTTAAGGATGCCTTAGTGGGAAGTGGAAAAAGAACCAATGTTGTAGCTGATGTGGTCATAGATTCCTATTTTAACAATGTGATTGGCATAAAAAATATGGTCCACTGCCAGGATGAAGTGGGTACATCCCAAATCCAAATGTTTTTTAGTGTCTATGTTGTAGAATTATCCTCTTATTTTTTAGCATTGGTCTATTGGTGTTCCTTTTCATGTGCTTCCTCTTCTATAGTTTTATTCATTTTCATGTCTTCTTCTACTTTTTATTTTCTCTTAGACTCATCTTGCTTCTGATTCTTAGTGGTATCCTCCTCCTGTGATTTCTTATTTTATTGCATCTCTTTGTGTGATTTCCTAATTTCTTATTCTTCGATTTTCTTCTTTTTCTCTTTTTTTGTGAATTTATTCTTTTTATTATATTCTACTATTATATTTTTATTATCTTCTTCTTCAGTTTATTTATTCTTATCCTCTTCTTCAAATACATCCTTATAATGTTGTACCTTAGTTTTGACATCTTTCGAATGTTGTACCTCTATTTTTAATCCCTTTTATGTTTTTAGTCCACCTCCTTCATATTTTTCACCTCCTACACCTCATTTTTCATGGTTTTCCTCAACCATTGAATTTTGATTCTCTTTGTCCTTTTTATTGTGAATTTACTCTAGGTCAGTGGTTCATTTATGAACCTTAGCCTCCTCAGCTTAATTTTTTTATGCATCCTTTTTTTACTATTGTTAATCTTCAAACTTTTTTCAAGACTCCTTATTTTTACTTTTATACTCTTTGCACATTTAGTGTGTTGTGACGCTATGCAATTTTTCATGGGTTGCTTGTTTCCCTTTAAGATCTTATGTGCACTACTTTCTAAAATAAAAACCCCTTTTCCTCTTGGATATCATACAAGTCTCCAACAATGTTAACAAGCATTACCTGATAGACTTGTTATTCATATGTCCTCATCATGGGTAAGTCATAGTGAGATGCAATATTTGGCACATGTGAATCATACAGCCATGGAGAAGTGTTACATGTTTTTATCTTTGGTAGAGGAAGGGATTATTTTTATATTAGGGATTTTGTTTTCCCTTATACAATTGTGATGTCATAGGCTTATGTTACTACAATATCAATATTATTTCTCCCAGAGGTATCGTATGTAGTGGCATTATACATTTCATGGCTAATGTTTTCTATTTATTGACTTCTTTCTAGACTATCTGCACATCGATGAATAATGGTATAACCCTTTGATTTGGCCAACTCATGGATGCATACAATGATGCCTTTTTGTAACTTTGTCACCATGCCTTGTTAACCCAAGAATCACATTACATCTAGAGGGACTCTAGGATTGGATGCCATGAATTGGATGAACTACTCTTAGCATGATTAAAACTTCACCTAGTGTGAAAAGTATGTGCTTTGAATCATCCAGATAAAGTTTTGAAAATTAGTGAGAATCAGTGAGAGTTTTGATCAACTAGGAAAGTTTAAAAGTATAAATTTTACCCTCTTGAATTCTATCATGGTTGTTATGATAAAACTTATGCTTCACCCTAATGAAATGGAAAAAGTGTAGAAATGGCTAAATCTTAGTGTGCACTAAGTGTAAGATGCCCAAATTATGTATCCAACCTGAATTTTATAGCTTCTTGCATGCTCTTGTACCTATTTTCACTTTATTTTATCCTTATTTTCATTTGATCTTGCCTGTGTTCACATTAAATAGGAAGAATCATGTATAGATTATGTATCAAATTTACTGAGCTGGGCTAGCCTTTTGGCAGTAAATGAAATACAAGAGATATAACATCACCATATTTTCACCACACCATACTTAATTATTCAGGTTCTGTGATGCTAACAAGTATGATCTATTTAAGGATATTTATCAATATTTTTACCTACTTGAGATCTTTCCACTATGTGATTCCCAAACATAATTTAAGTTGTACACTATCCTATTGAGCTCACCATATCCTTTAGGCAATACACTTTTCCTTACTACCACCTTCTATGACATTTTTGTTTGTTTCATTCTTATAAAACTCTAAGAGAGCTCATTATAACACATGCACATAATAATAATAATAATAATAATAATAATAATAATAATAATAATAATAATAATAATAATAATAATAATAATAATAATAATAATAATAATAATAATAATAATAATAATAATAATAATTTAAAAAAATAGCATTCCAAAATCATAACATAAATAAATACTAAATCACATGTTGTAACATAATGCTTTATCATACATGAAATGATAGATCATTGGTGATAGGGTTTGAGCCTATTGCCATTTGCATATCCAGGTAAAATGGTTCCCTGTAAATACTTTAAGAATAACATTCCTAGATATGATAACTCATGGATAATGTATGGACATTTCCATTTGATGTTTAGCTTTCTTGGGAAGGCTCTAAACTGACTATCATAAAGCAAGACCAACTAATCCAAACAAAACTTTTTTGTATGAAGGTTATTATCATGACAAGATTTGTAGCTATGTTTATGCATCTCCTATGTCCAAGACATTGTACATTTATCTTCATCCATGAAATTTAGCTCTAGTTATATGTTTTCTATTTATTCCTGATCACCCATGCACATAATGATTGTAATTTGTATACTATCTACTACATACTCCATAGGCATGACTATTTACAAACCATAGACTAGGTGAAATGGAGGTAACCTTGTCACACACTTATAATGTGTGTGGTATTCACATAAAACTATATATAATTGATCCTTATAGTCTTACCTTTAAACATCATAAATTTTAGTGAGCATCTTACCCAACACCTTATTCACAGCTTCAACTTAGCCATTAGCTTAGGGATGATATGTTGTAATTTTATGGTGAAAAAATAAAAATTCATCGATGATAATATTTACAGTCTTGTCTAAGAAATGGGTTCCCGTATCACTCACTAGTTTGATAGGACATCCAAAACTAGTAATGATATTTTGGTATAGAAACTTTGTTTCATCCTCAGCACCATAATTAGGCATCACAACAACTTACACCTACTTCATAAGATAGTCCATAATAGTAATAATATATCCGGCATAACTACATTTACTAGGTGGATTAATTTGCCCAAGAAAATAAAAATTTTACTCAAAGTGTTGTTGCACTAACATTGACTATAGAGGCATTTCAACTCTCTGGTTGGGCTTACCCATCCACTAACATACATCTCACTATTTCTCAACTCTATGGGCATATTTAAATATATGGGCCCACCAAATATCACTTTGTAATATATTTATCATATTCTATTCACCTGTGAAGTGACCCCCTACAATCCCCTAATTTGCCTCTATAAATTATGGCTTTTCATGCTCCAATGTAACTCTGCATAACACTTCATCCTTGCACATATGATAAATAAATCCATTTATAATAATATATGGAAAGGCTCTATTAACGAGTTGATTATTATCCTTTTCCACATAGTTTTCTATAAATATCCCCTATTCAAAAAAGTTTGTGATATCTTGTAAAAGTTTTGAGATCTTAGATACACATGAAACATACGTGTATCTAGATAATCATTTCGGATATGCTCTAGTTTCTTACTATTGTGAAACATTCTTAAATGATATGAACCCACATTCTCCTAGCCTGGGTTAACATTGATTCAAAATTAGAATTATTGGAAGAGAATCAACCATCATTAAATGCATCATCCTAGCATGGGATTATTAATGAGGTATTTTAATTCTCGATGATTAATGAGTAACTTAAAGAGTGTGGCTAAAAGGTAGTGTTAGAACTTGTGAATTGCAAACACCATTGTTAAGGCCTCTTGCTTGGTTATTTTATAATTTTTATCCACATCAAATAATTTATTTCTTATGAAATGGATAGGGTGATCCAATCCACCCTCTCTTTGGTTATGCTAATATAACTACAATTATGATTTCCAATGCATCTAAATGTACATGAAATGGTTTACTCTAGTCTTGGAAGATCAGGTTTAGTGTAGTCCATAGTCTCTACATTAATTCAATCAATGTTACTTGGCATCCATTTGTCCATACAAGCTGCATTACTTTGCACATTGACTTTTTAAATGGGTAGATATGACTACATTCCCCTTAATGAGATTATGGTAGTATCATGTATGTCCTTTAAAATATCACATCTATATTGAAATTGTAGGCGGATACATTCCCATAGTTAATATGATCTTAGTTTGATCCACCAAGATTCCCTTACTACAAATTACATGTCCTAGCTGAACTCCAAATGCCATGAAAAATAAACATCTATTCAAATTGAGTGAAATTCATAATGACATACATCTCTCTAAAATAGTTTTAAGTTTATACAAATGTTTTTTGAACAAATAAAACACTACCCAATCATCTAATAAGACCTCCAAAATTTTTTGGATAAAATCCTTGAATGTTGTGGCTACACATCTAGAGAAAACTATAGGTGCATTATTTAAACAAAATGGCATTACCTAATATTAAAAAAAACCCATTCAGTTTTGAATGTGATCATGGCCTTATCTTATTTTAAGATCTAGATCTAATGATATCCACTATAGCAATCTATGAAGGAATACACTTAATGACATGCGATCGCTTATAAAACTTCATCTATGAATGGAATAGGACAAGGATCATTAACACAAGCCTCATTCAAGATGTGATAGTCTCCATAGATTTATATATCACCATTCTTATTATGTTTGATGACCATGGGGCTAACTCATTTGAATTTATTTACAAGAAAGATAATACTAGCTTCCTACATGCGATCCAACTCAACTTTCACTTTAAGATTCATATTTTGGTTCAATTGGTAGGGTATTTTCTTGATTGGACATGCACACTCTTTCAAATCAATGTGAATTTATCTTAATGATGGATCCAAACCCTTAACCTCTATGAAATTTTTAGGGAATACATCATGGTAATCACTTAAGAGATTCATAACTTCTAATATGTCTTTTTGAGTCCAATAATCTCTAATATGTGCCAACTCGAGAAAGATAACTATTCCAATATTCCCAACTTATTCCTTTAGGTTTTATTGATAGATGTTGTGTCCTTCCTCAAGAATTGAGTCATGTAGTATCCATTGGGATTATCACTTTGTAAAATTGATATGTCACAACTTTTCTCCTTCTCCCTATCTGTGACTAGGTTTGAAAGTGACTCAACCTCTCATTTGGGCTCAAATAGATCGGATAAATCCATGTCATAATCATTGTTTGAATTTAAAATCCAATCATATTGATCTTATATTATATGGAAATACAAAATGAGGTTTTATCTTTCCCTTTTTCTAATTTTCAGGTTTGTAAGGCATCATTCAATTACAGGGTATATTTTGTTGTAAAGATGACTCAACCACACTGTAAAAATCATTGATCCACCTATGACATAGATTGGTATTTTAATTTTGAAATTCCTTATACATCAAGGGGTTATTATATTCAAAAATTAATGTTTGAATGAAGTCACTTTGGACTTGTTCCCAATGCTTCATCTCCCTCCTGAGTTTCTGATGTATGTACCAAGTGTTAGGGAAAACATATAGTGTATATTTGAAAACATGTAACCTATACTTCAAGGCCATAGATTCCACAGTCTAGACTTTGACATACTAGTGAATATGAAGCTATGGATAGCATCCCTCTAAAAACATTGGATAATATTTTATGACAACCTTGGTAGCTAGAACCAGGCTATAAGTTTTTTACATGCTTCATCCCAATGTAGCTTCTCATCATGGTAAACTGACCATCAAATCATAAAAATTCCCTTAAGTGCATAATTGAGATCACTCACACTCTAGTCAATATCCGCTACATGTTGTTGGAATCAACTAATAAATTATCTAATAACCTGAGTGGAAAAAATATTGAGTCATTTGTCACTCTATCACAAAAACCATTCACAGAGGATATATCTTGTTATCTCCCTTGGCCAAGTTAAGTATGTGTGTATCATAATATTCACTCACTAAATAAGATGTATCCCATTGTAGAATTCATCTTAGAGTCAATTCTATGTGATTTTTATCTATGTGACTTATATCGTATAACAAGTCTATGGCATAATGAGTTGGCAATCTTATAGACATAGCTCACACATCCTCCATTTCCAACTATGGAATTTATATGAAATTTAGCACAAGATTGAAAAGTATTTGTTCTTTGCATAGGTTTTTTATTTTTTGGTTGGTTCTATCATTAAGAAATCTATATTCGATAACTCATAGAGATTGTTGTTTATCTTATGATTTCACTTTCATCCAACTAATTTCACCAAAAACATATGGAAAATCAACCTCTTTGGGTATGCAATATGGTATTTACCCAAATTTATTTAGTAGAATTACTACAATTTTATTCCATTGATGGGATTCTAATTAATTCATCACTATGTTGATGGTCATCTAACCACCATATGCCCATTTCTCGCCATTCAATGCAGGGTAGTAAGTTTATTCTATCTTCATGTAAACGACTTCAAACTCACCATGTAGACTCAAGTCAGCAACTTTGATTTCCACATCTTCCAGATGACCAATAGGTTCAACTCATCCAAATTGAATAAGGCTAAAAGTTAAAATATTATAGATTAGCATAGGTTTCCTAATAATATTAGTGGTGTTGCCAAAGTCAAATACTAAATTAGGTATTTCATACCCTACCAACTTGATATCCATACTAGAGTGTACATCCCATGGTTTCTTAGTCTTAATATACCATATCATTATATCTTTTTGATATTGAACTTTTTTCAGACACTCTAATAAATTATGGATTAGTTTGGTGATATTATATGAAATGTCTATGTTGTGAAACATGTTGAATAACTTCATTAAATATTTTAGGTAAATAAAAACACCATCTTTGTGTATAATACACATTATCTACCCATAAATATTTTCATCTATAGCCACAACATCATCTTTGATAGTTTCTTATTTTTTGATTATTTTTATAATATGGGCAACTTCTTGCATTAGTCCTCTCTCGATGATTAGTTTCGGATATTGGTCTTGTTGAGACTTTCTTATCCAATTATATTTTGGCATCTCCAGAGGCACCAATTCTTGTTTTACATTTTATTTCCATGTCACTGCTTGTATAAAGACATCTTCTTAGGGTTGTGCATTAATCATATTCACATTCCTTAATACCTTATCCATTCACTATTTTTACAAAATTAGATAATACTATGTGTTGTATTGATCTAAAACCCTATAATAGGCATAATAGGATTGTAATGAGGATTTGTTGAATAAATAATTTTTATATGATAAAATTCTCCACACAAGTAGCATTAAATTTAAGGTTTTTTGGGGATTATTTCTCATACCTCCTTATGATTTTACTTAGTATCCTCCCCTATATCCTCATCTATATGCTCCTATATTTGCTTGTAATCACCAATTATTTGACTATTGTGGCCCAAATCTTTCCAAATCATAGTTTGCATTTCAACCTTGTTGTTGTTATAGGCCATCATACCCATCATATTAGTAGTGAGTAAGCCATGGTGCCCAAGTTTCCCATTATTCTTGGGGAATCATAAGAGTCCAATGAGAGGAAGATCGGTATCACGTTGATGGAGTTGTTTAGTTCTAGGGTGGAGATGTCCAAGTTTGAGATGGCAATGTCCAACTAGCAATACCTAAAATTTGATATTGTGATGCCTTTTAAATCCATGGCACACTTTACTATTTTTCCCTTATCATGCTAACTTTTGTACTAGGAATTTTATAAGCCACAAAAGATATTTGTTTCACAATGAATGCAAACATATTCTTTGTAATATCTTCCTTTAGCTCTTGGAGAGATATAAAATATTTTTCATCATGATTAGGTGACTTATAAAGTTACAATATAGAGTATATAGATTATTGAGATACTATTGTAGGAGATAATAGTGAGATGTCACATGCCATACTGCATTTCATATTTCATAGAACTCTGTTTCGATTCTTGGTAATTAATTCCTATGATGCCCTTCCTTGCTACAATATATACCATAGGCTTGACTTAGACTTATATCCTCCCTCTTGAAACCAATCCATCCTTCCCAGGAATGTTTGTATAGTGTTCTCTATTTTTGAAGTTGATGTTGAAGCATCACCATACTCTTTGATTTGTTCAACCCTAATCCCAGATACATAGATGCCTTAGTGTTGAACTAAGTCTTAGTAATGGTGAACTATATTGTTTTTCACAATAATTACACAAACAAATATACATTATCTTTATCTTATAGGGAAAAATCTACTTTATTCATTACATTAGAAAAAAATTGATCATATTCAAAGATAGACTCTTTTTCTCCTTATTGGATTTTTTTCAAATTCTATATGGTTTGACTAGAACATTTAGTGATCTTAAATTTTATGATAAGCGTCCATTTAACTTAATTCATTTATTATTTATTAATTTTTTTATGGAATATGAATTCTAACACACAACCACATAAGGCTCCAATCAGTTTGCACTTCTTTACCACATCATCGGTAATTCCTTGCCTACCACTTCATGTCATAGGTCAGAATATACTATTCTAGATGCATGGAACCATCATAGGATGCCATAGTGTTAAAGGATCCTAAATGAGTTTCCATATTGTTGTTTATCATAAGTATTTCAATCAGTTGTTGAAGAACTAGTGTCTATGAATTTTGTGAGACTGAGGGGGATACCCATGGTTTCAATTCCTAATATGTCCCTACTTATTATGGTGATGAAACATATTTAGATGTATCTCCATCCTCTTCATCTTATTCCAATATATTAATTTTTGTGATGAACTCCCTTACTTATGCAAGAATTACTAGGTTTTTTTAATATTAATACTAAAGATCGTATATTCTTCTTATGTTGCTTAGACAAACTACGTGTGACTTGAAAATGTGCTTCCTCATATAAGTTGATACCTTTATTATGAATATTTTTATGAATGGTCCTTTCTAATCATTATCTTCTAAGGATGTATTATAGTGTTGAAAAAAAAGTCATGGGGATGTGTGCTCCTATGGTGAATGATCCATACTTCTAACAACATATTTATTAGAGATTAAACTTATGATATGACTATGAATATACATTAATCCTCTTTCTCCTTCATGAAATACCCTTCTATATGACTACAAAATATTAACTACCTGATCTACTTATATGGTATTTTCTTCCACTTCCTCTCTCACTTGGTCCTCACCACCCGCATGTTCTTTATCCAAAATATTCTTGATCTCCTTAATAATTCTCACATCACATAACTCTTCTTCATTTTTCTCCTTCTCACTCATATCTTCTATGCTACTATTACTCCTATTCATAAATTCATGGGTCTCAATCTATTTATTCCATTGTTTCTATTTTCAAATCTCTCTTTATAACTCCAAAGTCTTATTATTATTTTTTCCCTCTCATTTATCCATTTTATATTTAGGTTGAAGATCTACCTTTTTGTTATCTCATCATTCAACCTTTTGTCATACACATCTGCATGGTAGCCGAACTCACTACTTGATGTTGACTGGAATAACACCATGGTTTTTTCTATAATCATCATCTTGATCAACATAAGGAGTTGATATAAAAATTCACCTCTGATCCCCATAATAAATAAATATTTTATTGTTTTAAATGTTATATAACCTTGTACTACAAAATAAAATATGTATTTATCAATGATAGTAGCTATCCAATGATCAATCATAGGAGTTCAACCAATATCTAAGTTTTTGATCTATTATATATAATCTTTAGTCCATGAAATAACATATATATCTCTATATTGAGAACAATGGTATTCAAATTGAGCTAACCAGACAACTAATAGTCCATGAAGTTTTCACAAAATGATTTCATAAATCTTTCCATAGATAATGTCATGTATAATATATTATGGTACATACTATCCTTTATGTTTCCTACTTTATGAATTTATGAATAGTTTTCTAACCAAATTTCTACCTCTCTTTTATTGGGTAACCATCAAAACATCTCCTTAGCTAATGAGATCCATGCTCACTACATGATTATTAGTGGAGTATCTTGATGTTTCATTAGAACATGATAATTATAGGGATAGTTGTGTGAATATAATAATGAAATATGAGATAAAAAAGATAACCAAAGGAAAAAATCATATCAAGTAGTAAATGCAAATTATTAACTTAGGAAATAACAATAATCACACAAATCAAGCTTAAATATGTAGGGAGTACATTCACATTTGTCTAACTATGTGAATAAATGAAAAAAATATGGGAAAACCATAGAAAACATAATTTAGTCTCTATTATAGAGTATATCAAACATGGAACAATAGTCATCGAGCAATATCTCTATCAAAATGAATCCAACCTACTTGTTAAACCATCTATTGATTACAATAATTTCAAACTCACTACTACATTGTAGAACTTCCTTGAACTATTCATCATGAAAATATGCTTATGTTGTAAATAGAATATATATTTAAAGAAGATCTAACATTATGTCTATTTGGCACATACATCCAAACGTGTAATTTTTCACTCATATTTACCTGCTAATAGGTGACTTAAAGTTGAGTTTAATTATTAATTAAAATATGAAAATGTTTTAGTGATTCTTCATGTCAGGTACCCTCTATGACTTCCTATGATATTTTCATTAAATCAATCAAGGTTTTTTATGGGGTAATACCAAGCAAACATGGGGCTTTCATATAATGACTTGGGATGTTTGCTTCCTCCAAAGGGACAAATGAGGTATTTTATATTTAACCATAATAAAATAAATATAAAAGCATGAATGAGGAACCTATAGAGTGAAATATCATAATTTTCAAAAGAAATAAAAAAATTTCACAAAAGAAAAGTTGTAAATAAAAATATCTCATTATCCAAAAAGGTAACATGAAAGGTACATATATAAGTGAAAGATAGAAATGTCCCAACATCCCCATGCATGTGAGATTATATTTCAATAATGAGCTATAATAAACCTTATCAAGATAAATAAACTATGTAGATAAAACTACACGCTGGTAAAACTATGTAGCTTAGGTGGGTAGAAATATTAGGTCTCGACAATGAGGTTTGATGATGTACGCAAGCACAATGTAACTCCCATAAAGTGGAGAAAAGGAGAAAACTAGTAGGAACAAAACTCCTCCCCAAAAGAGATAAAAGAAAAATATAGGGCTAAAAATCCCATCTAAGGTCTATAACTACATATAGCCACCCTATGTCTTAAAAATGAATGCCTTGAAGTGGTTGTGCATTAGAAGTAGATGTAGTGAAGAGTGGATCACCCTAGACTAGTGAGTGTGTCCATAAAGTGATTTATGGATTTTTAACCCATGTATGATTCCTATACAATGAATTTTTCTACTAATGCAAAGAAGATGGGCCAACTATTCTAAGCAATGAAGGTGTAGTCAGAATAGAGGATACTAAGTATTGTAAACTACCTTGAATCTATAGAATAGACTTTTAAGTTCTTGATGATTCCATGATCAGCATACTTGTTCCCTATAATGTTTGACATTGACTAGAAGTAGATGGATCAAAAATCAATATCTAGAAGGTGACAAGGAGATGATGTAGGTGTGTCACCATCACTACTGTAGTCATCTATACTAGAATAAGAGTCAAGAATATCAAATATGTTCATAGGATTATAAATATCATCATATTCAAGTGAGTCTGATGAAGAAGAATTTAAAGGAGATTCAGAAGCAAAGTTTTATAAATTATATAGTCAAGTCCGATGATCGACCATTCCCACTACCATATAATATCATTATATAACTCTCTAACATACACTGAAGATAGAGCGAACTCAACTCATATGCCTAGACCAAGGTGAGTGATATGGTAAACTGATAGGAGATTAGTTTAAAGTGAGGGAACACTAATAACATTAATGAATGTTCCACTACTCATTTCAACAAACCAACTCCTCAAAACCTTTTTAGAAGTGTCATCACCCAAATTGTATAGAGGACATGACACATGGTTACAAGGAACTAAACTCTATCTGTGATGAGGTGATGTGATGCAAAGCACTATATTCAATAACCCATGTATAAGTCCATAGTAAAATTGTAACTAGTATAATTCCCTTTGATTTCCCCTTACTATTCTCTTTTGCCTATTCTTTACCATTGTCATTTTACTTAGATAATTCATGGGTTGATGATTTTTTATTGGTAGAACTAGGGACATTGATTTGTTTCTTGAGCACCTTAGTCAGTTGGTCAATATGCTTCTTAAAATAATTACTTTCCTCATGCTTTCCTGATTAAAACTAGCATTTGATCCAATATTTTTTAAGCTTAACAATGGAATAATAAGTGGTTAGATTTGGAGGTGGGAGGATTTGCATCCTTCTCATGATCATTTTTATTATGTTTCTTCTTTTTATGGTTTGAAACCTTTTCTTTATTATCAAAAAGTGCATGAGATTTTGAGGACTTCATTGTACCCATCTATATCAACTTATCTTTCTCCTAAATAAATTTTGCAATAGAGATATTTTAAAGAAGGCATCTTCCATGTATCTCTTAGAGCACTTTTTGTGGCATGCAATGTGGAGACAAACATAGAATACTATGGACCCAATTTGGGGAGTATCAACAAAACAAGTTGTTCTTTTTTCTTATCAATTCCCTATTCTTTCAATTGTAATCTTAGAAATTTAAACTTGGTGAAAACATATTATATGGTGTCATAGTAATTTGGGCTCAAAATGATGAGATCATTATCAAACTAATGGTTTCTCATCACATTATTCTTCCCAAAGAGTGTTTGTAGACTATACCACACTTGAATACATGTTTTGGCAAAATCTATGTGAAAGAGTAGATCAAGGGAGATGGAAAGACATAGTAGTCCACAGACTTTATCGTAATAGTTGAACCATTTGATTTTTTATTCTATTGATATAGGTTCAGTTTCAGTGCCCATTATAATTTAATGGTAATCCTTAGATTACAAAATTATTTCCATTTTACTTTTCCATTCATGATAATTAAATGATGTGAATGGAATAATTGGACTTGAATCCATAATAGAGAAAAGAGGTTGCACAAAGGACTTAAGAAATGTAGAAAATAAAACTACATAACACCACACAATACCCCCTTACCACTATCAAAACGACCCCCCCTTAAAGTTACAAATACAAGCACATTCCTATAGATGTTGTACACAACCAAGAATGCATCTTGAGATATTTATGCATAAGTATGAAATAACTAGAGGGATGTTGGGATCAACTAATAATGCATCTAAAAGTGTATATTATTTGGTTTTAATAGATTTTTAATGGACCTATATAGCTACTAATGTGTATATATAAAAAAACCAATTACTTTTGAAGATATTGACACTCAAAAAGGAGTAACCGATTAAAATTTATAGCCATTTTAAGATCTACTCGCATGAATTTTTTTGGTCAAAATGGTGATGATAAAATAATATGCAAAAATCTAAGAAAATTTAGGTGTGCAAATAGTTGAGAGAATTTGTCCAAGGAAACATTAAGCTCGCTTGTATTGGGAGCAAACAAGGACTAATTTCCTATATGAACAGTGGGTTAGGGCCTTTTTCGAGTGCTCCCCTCTCTCACTTTGATTGATTTAATTTATGGGGTTTGATAACATCTAAAAAATACCACAATTTTATAACTAAATAGTGTCAAAACATGCAGGGTTAAAATTGATAGTTGTATGAATGTCATTATGTGGACATGTATGCCTAAAATGATCATCCAGCTCACATGGATGTGGATGCATGGAACCATGTTGTCATGAGTAACATGATTAGTCATGATGGTGCATTGGTTGAAGATGATGAACCAGACCTCATGAACATGGAATGATGCAGATGCACATGTGGAGATGGTCGATTGTGTGCATGGGGTAGAGCTATTTAGTTGACCCACATAGACATTGAGTCACATAGATGCACACATGAGGATTCTAAAAAGACATGTGAAGTGAGGTTGGCCAGTCAGCCCATATAGATGCAAAACCTGGGGTGACCACATCAGTGTGTGGTATAAGGCTGATCAATTGGGCTCACTTGGGCATGAAGATGTAGAACACAAAGC
>JARHVA010006561.1:455000-667500 GCA_037957365.1 Torreya grandis | reverse complement strand
TAGTTGAATTTAATAAAAAAAATAAAAAATACATACTTAACTTTATTCAATTTTACTTTTACATGTCATAAGGATCATGAATGGGCTTCATTCATCCATTAAATATTTTCAAATCTGTTTATTTTTAAGATTGTTCTTATATTTTTTTTTGTTAGAATTCATGTCAAATTCTCCATGGGACAAAATATATGCCTTAAAAAATATTAAACTTTTGGTTACTTATACATTAAAGACTTTGATTGTAACCATTTTTTTTTTTTGTCTTCTTCTTTATAACTCATAATTTTCAGAAAATGTCTAATCTCAAATCTAACTTAATAGTCCCCGAATTTTGAGACAAAATTGCTCATGATTCTTTAAGTATAACACAACAGGGTCTGATCACATGATCATGTTTTTACCTACATGAAAAATGACAGGGCAATAACAAATCAAGTACAGCAAGGTAACCAGAGAATGTTATGTTTACAAAATTGAAGCATACGAAAATTTAGAACATGTGATTAGCTTCAACAAATCAAGTACAGCAATGTAACTACAGAATGTTATGATTACAAAATTTAAACAAGAAAATTTAGAACATGTGATTAGCCTATTTTATAGGCAAACATCTCCAACCATAATGATAAAACTTAAACGCTTACATTTATACAGATTATATAATAACATTACTAAAACCAAAACTATAACAATACAACGAGAAAGAACATAAACATAAACGGCTGCCAGATGACCTTTTCTAAGACCAGGAAAGGAAAGAGAGTCTAACTGTTAATTTTTAAACTGTGGAGTAGTTTCACCCTATCATCTATATAATGATCTTCACATCCTTGTCTTCCCTCTCAATTCAATATTTTAGTCTTGAACAAATTTCCCATTTCTGCAGCCTTGGACCTCACAATTCTGCCCTCCTCTTCAACCATAACGATCCTCATAGCTCTGCAAACATCCTCTCTGCTTATAGATCCATCGCTTCCTCTCTCCACTTCAACACCCACCTGCAATTCATTCACAATCAGCTGAGCATTCAATCCCTGATCCAACTGCATGGGCAAAGCAATCAGAGCCAATCCAGCACCCATCCCTTCCATCAATGAGCTCCACGCACAATGAGTTACAAAGGCGCCTGTAGATGATTGCGACAGAATCTCTTGTTGAGGAGCCCACATGCTCAAAACCATTCCTCTATTCACCACTCTGGATTCAAATCCCTCAGGCAATGATGCTGAAACCCTCTTTAGAACTTGATCCATTCCTTCATCTAAATAGTCTGGAAAACGCAGTACCCACAGAAATGGCTGCAAGCTAGCCTCCAATCCTTCGGCTATCTCCTCTATCTGATACTTGGATAGAAAATATTCAGTACACAAAGACACAAACAACAGAAGCATGACTTTGCTTCTCCAACCATCTCAGACACTCATGTTCTCCATGAATATTCTGTTTCAGAGGATAAGGACAAGGCAGAAGAGCACTCACGGGAACCACCAAATTTCCCGTGACCTGCTGGAAAAACTCTAAAAAATTTCGCTCTAGTTAATAGCAAGCTTTAATAGCTATTGCAGCGCAATCATAACAACAGTCAATCAATAGATCTATATTTTTCTCGCCGTCTAGAGTTCTGTAGGTGTAGTTGGGCAGTACAGAGTCCATTTCATATGGTCGATATCGATTCGCAGTCGATGGAAAATCGGGAGGCGGTCGAAGTAAATCGTCGGCTGTGATTTCTGCGCCCTGAGATCTTCTCGCAGGACAAAAACCGTAAGATATACAGGCCGCGCTGTAGTTTATGAATACAATAGTAGGAATTTTCAACTTAAGTGTCACTTTAGGAACCCAGCATAATACACAGTCGAAACTTACAATATCTGATGAAATCTACTCAAGTAAAAATTCCAAAGGCTTCTCCAATCCTCTTGCTGCAGTGTGGAAAAGAGGGCTTAGATGGGTTGGAAGATGAGATATAGTTTCGATGTCACGAGGGAGTCCATCTACGTAAGGCAATGGTAGCTCCAGTAGATTGAGATTCAGTTGTTTCTTTGTGAAAAAGAGTTTGATCTTGGCAATATTAAGAGTGGTTGAAACAAATGAGATTTTGATATTACATGTGTCTAAAAGCCTCTTGGAAAGCTGAACAAAAGGAGAAATGTGGCTATGAGCAAGCCATGGGAACATCACTACGTGAAGCTCTCTGCCATGGCAACGGTGATCGAAGCTGCTGACATTCACCGCCTCCATCGAATAGAAGAAAGAAAGATCTCAAGTGCAGAGACAGGAGCTTATTATTGTTCAAAGGTAGATTTGGCTTTGTACAATAAGCTGAGCATATTATAAACTGCGCGAAATTGCTGTCCAAGATGATTGCGTTAAGCCGACAACTTTTTTGTTTTCTACCATTAAACTTCGAGTCACTCCATGTGAATATCGTCAAACAATCGATATATAAAAACTGAAAAGAATAAAAAGAAAAAACTAAAAAAATGCTCTTGTGCCATGCAGCTCTAATCAACGTGACACGTCTATTATTAGACATCCCGTCCCACTATAATATCTACATATCTCCGGACTTCCACGTAATGGCTCTCCAAGATATATGATGCTCCAGAACGGAATTGCGTCAAATGTTGCAAGGGACACATGACATTTTCTTGAAGAAGCAACATATTGATTTAAAGTCTACAAGCTTGCAAAAGAAACATGCGGCATGTAACGTTACGTAACCTACAATAATGGTTTATAAAAACGGTCATATTAATGAATACTGAACGTAATGGAGTTTCTTCCAACGTTCTTAATATCTTTGTTAGGAGTAGGCGGGAAAGATGTGAAGGTCTTTCAATGTTTGTACTCTTGACATTGCACTAATTGTTAAGGTCGTTATCACACAATGCTACCAATATTTATTGCTGTTTTATTAAAGATAAGGCTTTGCGTGGTTAAGATATGTTTCGTTTATATGGGTTGCGTAGTCAATATGTCATGGATGATAAGTAGTACTCATGCATTTTTCATTTGAAGTGATGTTTTATGTGGAGGAACTAATACCTTGAACAATGTGGTGAATTAGTTTCTATAAGAGTAATGGGATGAGACTGAACAATGATTTGCATGCTTTTTCTCTTCCATTTCAAAGTATTATGGCTAGAAACATAAGTCCAAGATCTAATAGCATGTATAAGGGATAATGACTCAAGTGCAAGTGACCACACAATGTATGCATCAATCAAACATGAAGTTGAAAGTATCTCTGATGATTCTTGGGAGACACGATATATAATATTTTGGTCAAAATTTAAATAAAACGAGTAGCTACATATTACAAAGGAGGATTTTTTTTAACATGTTATAGGCCTCCTACACGTCATGTCTGCGAGTAAAATATAAACACAACACAAATGGAATGATATAACATTCACTAAAAAAACCAAAGATACTTCTTCTTTTGATTTCTCTTCTATTGCTTGATAATAGATGACATACAATATGCCTCAATATATAGAGGTATTAATGTCTATTTTTAGTGACTCATTAACTATGCCTAACAAGCAATATTAAATGTTTCTCTACAACAACTATTAAATGATGCATTATGGATGGAGGAAGGAATTACAATTTTCAACACTAGCCATTACAATGTCCATAATACCTAAATTATCTTAGGTGCTCAAAGTTTTACTTAGCTAGTGCCTTTGTGAAAATAGTAGCTAATTGGTTTTCGAATTTGTAAAATGATAAACTGATTCCACCATCTTCAACTAATTCTAATGAAATGATAGTGGGTTTGAATATGCTTGCTTCGTCTATGAAACATTGGATTCTTTGTCAAGGTTATTGAAGATATGTTATCACAATATATTTTCATACCATTTTCTTGTTCCTTATTTAGACCAAGTAGAATTCTCTTTAGCCAAATAGTTTGATATGCTAATGCATTTGATGTAATATACTCAACTTCTATTGTGGAAAGAACAACAATAGACTATTTATTGGACGCCCATGAAATGGCTCCTGAACCCATGTGAAACACATATCCTAAAGTGTTTTTCCTATCATCTACACTACATGCCCAATCATTATCTATGTAGCCGACTAAATCAAAAGACTTGATGAAGTATAGAGGATGCCATAATTATTGGTTTTGTTGACATACATAAAAATTCTCTTACCTGCTTGCCAATGTGTATCCTTAGGTGTGTCTATGAATCTATAAATCATGCTACTACATACATCATATCTAGACTAGATGCTATCAATTACATTCGACTTTCAACCATGTTATTGTATAAGGTTGCATTTACCTCATTGTTATAATCTTCCTTACTTGATTTTAGAATTGTAGTTATTGGTGTCGGCATGGGATTTCTACTCAACATTTTGAACTTCTCCAAGATTTGTGAAGCATATTTGGATGTACAAATGAATATGTGATGATCCATCTATTGTACTTCTATACCAAGAAAGTACCTTAACAAACCCAAGTTTGTTATTTCAAAATCCCTTTTCATTACTTCTTTGAACTCGACAATGAAAGGATCATCATTTCTTATAAAAATTAGATCATCCACATATAACACAACAATCAAAATATTACCATGGTTTGCCATGATGTAAAGTATGGGCTCACTGCTACTTTCACTAAAGCCATTGATAGTAAACTATGAATCAATTTTATTGTACCAAGTCCTTGGTGTTTGCTTAATCCACTAGAGTGCTTACTTGATCCTATACACCTTATTTTCTTATCTTGGGACTTCATATACATGGGGTTGAGATCAACATAGATTTCTTCTTTGATCACTTCATTTAGGTAGGCATATTTCACATACATTTTATAAACCTTCCACTTATGTTGGGTAGATATTGCTAAGATAACCTACATGGTTTTCATTCCTACAATATGAGCATATGTCTCATCATACACTCTTCAAACATATTGTTTCTATCATTTACAACCAACCTTGATTTATGCCTATCAATTGTACCTTCTGCTATGATCTTTGTCTTGTACACCCATTTAACTCTGATTACTTGTTTATCCTTGGGTAAGTCAGCTAACTCCCATGTTTTGTTTCTTCCAATTGCATTTATTTACTCATCCGTTGGCTTACACCATTTCTCTTCTTTCATTGCTTCTTTAAAATATGTAGGTTCATAATGAGAAAATAAAGCAAAATTCATATTTTCATTTAGATCATCATACCTTGTATTATCATAAATCTCTCTCAAGATCCTTATCTTTCTAGGCATTAGAGAATCAAGAGTTGGATATGAACTTCTACTAGATTTGCTTGACTACAAAGTATGTTTTAAAGTTGATGTAGATGGAGGTTCAACATTTTGATTTGTGATTGGTTCAATTTCACTTTCTTCAATTCCATCTTCTTTAACATCCATGAATACCATTAATAAGATATGTGAGGAAGTGTTAGTAGTTCCATCTCATGATTCATTCTCAATGAATTCAATATCTATGCTAATCATAATCTTCTTTGTAACAAGGTTGTACAATCTATATGCTTTAGTGTCTTCACTATATATTCAATGAAGATACACTTTTCTCCTTTATTATTAAATATCTACCTCTTTTTATTTACCTTATGTGCATATTCCATACACCAAAATATTCTTAGGTTCTCAACAATATGATTTATATTTATCCATGTCTTTCGTGCGGAGTCCTGATTTGAACAACCTTTGTGGGACACCTGTTTAACAAGTATACTACTATTGCTACAACTTCACCCTAAAATTATTTTGAAAGTCTTTTGGAATTTTAACATTCTTGTGACCATCTCCTAGATGATCATGTTCTTTCTTTATACCTTTCCACTTTGATGTGGAGTGTATCTAGCTACGCACTATTTTTCAATGCCTTCACTATTGCAAAAAAAATATAAAGTTTCTAGAGACACCCTCTCTCCCTCTATCTGATCTCAAGATCTTGATGGAGTATCCACTATGTTTCTCGACCAATGCCTTGAACCACTTGAATTTATTGAAAGCTTGAAATCTATTCTTTAATAGATAAACCTAATTCTTCTTGTAGATTTGGCTTTGTACAATACGCTGAGCATATTATAATCTACCAAAATTTCATTTAACTTCAACATCACCCTAAACTATATGTAAATAATTTTAGATCATCAATATATAAAAATTGAGAAAAATATAAAATATTTAGTGATGTCCCATCTCTAATCAATGTGACACATCCATTATTATGCATCCCATCCCACTAAAATCTACATATCTCCTGATTTTCACTAATGTCTCTCCATGATATATGATAGCCCAAAGAAAAATTATGTCAAATGTTGTAAGGGACACATGAAATTTTCTTAAAGAAGTAACATATTAATATAAAGTCTAGGAGATTGTAAAAGAAACACGTGGCATGCAACCTACAATAGTGGTTTATAAAAATGGCCATAGTAATGACAAGGGAGTGATACCAATTATCATCATTGATAGTGAATGTAACTAGGTTAAGCTTAATGTTCCTTTTTGAATGTGTGCATTTTCCTACATTTTAGAATATCTTTGGTAAGAGTAGGCAGTTAAAATGTGAAGTTCATTCAAAATTTGTACTCAAAAAGATTTAGTAACTATCAAGGTCCTTCTCACAGAGTGCTACCAATATCTATTGTTACCTAATGAAGGATAAGGTCTTGTACAGTCAAGATATTTTTCATTCAAAGGGGGTATGTACTCAATATGCCACGAATGATAGGTGGCACTCATGAATTCATAATTTACAATGATTTATCGTGTGGAGGAACCAATACGTTGAAAAATATTGTGAAGCGGTTTCTATAAGAGTAGCTCAGTCATGCAAAACCCATCATAAAAACTAGAATATTTTATTGAGATAAAAAATTAATTGGGGGAGACTGAATAATGGTTAGCGTTCTCTTCATCTTCCATTTCTAAATATTATGGATAGCAACATAAGTCCAAGATCGGGTAGGTTGTATAATGGGTAATGACTCAAGTGCAAGTGACCACACAATGTGTGAATCAACCAAACATGAATTTGAAAGTGTCTCTGATGAATCTTTGGAGACACAACATAGAATATTTTGATCAATATTTAAAGAATAAAATGATTGGATACATATTATACAGTATGAATTTTTCAAACATGTGGTTGGCCTCTTATGCATGCATATCTGAGAGAAAAATATAAACACAACACAAATGGAATGCTACAACATTCACTATATAAACCAGAGATACATCTCCTTTTGATTTCCCTTTTATTTCTTAATAATAAATAACATACAATATGGCTCGATATATAAAGGTCTTAATGTCTATTTTTAGTAACCCACTAACTATGCCTAACAAGCAGTATTAAATTTGGATTTACAATAGTTATTAAATGATACATTATGGGTGGAGGAAGAAATTACAATTTCCAACACTCCTCATTAGTTTCATTCACTAGTCATTACAACATCCATAATTCCTAAGCTCTGTGCTAGGTGCTCCAAGTTCTCCTTAGCTAGTACCTTTGTGAAAATATCAACTAACTTATGTTCAAATTTGTAAAATTCTAAACTAATTCCACCATATTTAAGTAATTCTAAAATGAAATGATAATGGATATTAATATGCTTGTTTCATCCATGAAACACTAGATTCTTTGTCAAGGTTATTAAAGATATGTTATCATAATATGTTGTTGTACCATATTCCTATTTCTTATTCAGGTCATCTAGAATTATCTTTAGCCAAATAGCTTGACATTCTAATGCATTTGCTATAATATACTTAACTTTTATTGTGGAAGGAGAAACAATGGGTTTTTTCTTGGATGCCCATGAAATGGCTCATGAACCCATTTAGAACACCTAGAACACATATCCTGATGTGATTTTATGTCATCTACACTTCTTGCCCAATCACTATATGTATAGCCAACTAAATCAAAATGACATTATGTAGTATAGAGGATGCCATAGCTTTTGGTCCATTGATATACCTCAAAATTATCTCACCTACCTGCCAATGTGTATACTTAGGTGTCTCCATGAATATGGATAAGGATTAATGCATACATTATATCAAACCTAGATGTTGTCAAGTACATTAGACTTCTAACCATGATCTTGTGTAAGGTTGGATTCGTCTCATTTCTCAATTTTAGATCAATGGTTGTTGTTGTTAGCATAAGCTTACTGTTTAACATTTTGAAATTATTCAAGATTTGTGAATCATATTTGGACTTAGAGATGAATATGTAATGATCCATCTATTGTACTTATATACCAAATACCTTAACGAACTAAAATCTATCATTTCAAATTCCTTTTTCATTTCTTTTTTGAACTCAATAATGAAAGGATCATTATTTCCTATAAAAATTAGATCATCTACATATAGCACAACAATTAAAATCTTACCACGGTTTTCCTTGATGTAAAGTATGGGCTCACTACTAATTTTACTGAATCTATTGGTAGTAAGGTATGAATCAATTCCATTATACTAAGTCCTTGGTGATTGATTAAGCCCATAGAGAGATTTTTTAAGCCTATACACCTTGTTTTCTTATCTTGGCACTTCATTTCTAGGTGGTTGATAAATATAGATTTAATCTTTGATTAATCCATTCAAGAAGGAAAATTTCACATCTATTTGATATACCTTCCCCTAGTGTTGGGTAGATATTACTAAGACAATTTGCACAGTTTCCATTCTTGCAATGGGAGTATATGTCTCATCATAATCTCTTAGGCTGCTATTTATATCCCTTAACAACTAACCTTGTTATATGCCTATGAATTTTCCCTTCTATTGTGATCTTGGTTTTGTAGATCCATTTAGCTCTGATTACTTGTTTATCCTTGGGTAAGTCAACTAACTCCCATGCTTTTTTTTCTTTCAATTACATCTATTTATTCATGTAGGTCCTTATATCATTTCTCTTTTTTTATTGCTTATTCAAAATTTGTTAGCTCATAATGAGAAAATAAATAAAAATTCAAAATTTCATTGAGATAATAATACCTTGTATTATCATAAATATCCCTCAATCTTCTTTTCTTTATAGGCATTAGAGAAGTGAGAGTTGGATCGAAATTGCTACTGAAGTTTCTTGATTGAGGAGTATGTTGTGAATTTCATGTAAATGGAGGTTCACCATGTTGATCTATGTTTTGTTTATCTTCATTTCCATCATCTATATCATCCATGGATATCATTATCAGGATACTTGAGGTAGTTTTAATAATGCCATCCCATGATTTATTCTCAATGAATTCAACATCCATGATAATCACATTATTCTTTGTAATAGGGTTGTATAGTCTATATGCTTTAGTGTCTTCACTATATCCAATGAAGATACACTTTTCTCTTTTATTATAAAATTTATAAAACTTTTTATTTGGCACATGAGCATATGCCACATACCCAAATATTCTTAGGTGCTTAAGACTATACTTTATATTTTTCCATGCTTCTTGTGGAGTCCTATTTTGTATAGATTTTGCAAGACACCTATTTACTAAGTATATTGTTATATCTATAGATTCATCCCAAAATTCTTTTGAAAGTAATTTAATGTTTTAATATGCTTGTATCCATCTCCTAGATGGTCCTATTTTTTTGTGGAGTGTATCTAGTTGTGAACTACCTTTCAATGGCTTCACTATTGCAAAAAGTTAAAATTTATTTACAGACACACTCTCCCTTTCTATATGATCTGAGGATCTTGATGGAGTATACACTTTTTTTCTCAACTAATGCCTTGAATCACATGAATTTATTGAAATTATAAAATTTATTCTTTAATGAATAAACCCAAGTCTTCCTACCATAATCATCTATGAAGGTCAAGACATATGCATTTTTGGAGAGTTGGGAATTTTTATAAGACCACACAAATCTGAGTGCACCAACTCCAATGGTGATTTTCCCCTCCAAGACATCTCTAATTTAAAAGGGTGCATATGTTGTTTTCCTAAAATACATGATTCACATTTTCTTATAGGTTTTACTATTCTTGGTAAACCTCTAAACATATTATTCTTAAATAAAAATCTAATCCATAATAACTTAAATGCCCATACCTCAAAAACTAAATATTACATGTGTCTTTGATGATTGTCTTGAAGATTTTTTGTTACAATACTAATGTACTTTTGAGAGGATAAATTTTCATCTTAAAAGGGCATGCAGGGTTTCTTGTCATTTGAAATGTAACTATCTTTTTCTTGTTTCCTTCCTTACCAAATACTGTGCACTCTCCATTCTCCATCAAGACTCTATGTTCTTTTTGGACCAATTGTCCAATAATAAATAGATTGTGTTTTAGATTTTGAATATAATAAATGTCCTTGTTTCCTCTTTTTTCACTTTGATTAGGGTAGATGATGATAGTCCCTCTACCAACAACAAGAGCTTTTTCATTATTCCCCATCTTAATGTTAGAACAAATATTATTGTTAATGGAGGAAAACAAGTTATTATTACAACTCATGTGGTTACTAAAAGCACTATTTAAATACCAAACCTTAGCATTACTCTACTCATCAACATTAAATACAATGAATATGTTTGGAAAATATTTAGGTTGACTTACATTCTCACTAGCTACATTTTAACTTTTCCTAGATGGATCATGTTGCCTTTTTCTTCATTCACTAGAAAAATTATGATACTTGTGAATATAATAACACTGGACATTACCTTTATCATACCTTTGGTTTGAAGTATCATTCCTCTACTTGTCTTATAAATCTAATTGTGAGATAATTACTCCCTAATTGTTTGAGCTTGTTCTTCCATAGTAGTTTATACTTCTTCCTTTACTTCTAAAGCTTATACCTATATTGTCTCTTCCTCTCCCATGCCTCTCATATTGGAATGAGCCTTGAAGGCTTGCTCTAGGGAAGAAGGACTAGAGCTATCCAACCACTGATCATGGATTTATAGAGAACCCATCAACTCATCCACAGTCATCCTCCAAAGGTCTTTAGCCTCCTTATATGCAATGAAAATCAGATCATATCTTAATGGTAAAATCTTAGGTATTTTCTTAATAATCCTTTGATATTATATAGATTTACCATTAAATCTTAACTGATAGGTTAAATTAGAAAATATTTTATGAAAATCATAAATTCACTCACCATCATTCATTTACAACGTTTCAAACTCTCTCTTAAGAAATTAGAGTTTGATTAATACCTTGTCAATGCCTCTATAGTAGTTTTGAAGGATCTCCCATGCTTATTTTGAGCAATTTATCACTAAAATTCTTGGGTATTTGGCTTCTATCATTATTATCTCAATCATATTTAAAGATTTTT
The DNA here is from genome assembly GCA_037957365.1 of Torreya grandis. Taxonomy (NCBI): domain Eukaryota; kingdom Viridiplantae; phylum Streptophyta; class Pinopsida; order Cupressales; family Taxaceae; genus Torreya; species Torreya grandis. Next base: position 656,182 of record JARHVA010006561.1, on the reverse strand, counting down.
CATCCTTTCTCCTACTTTCCTTCAATTAGGTCTTGTATGAATTTGTTAATGTGTTATATGTAGCTCGGTAAATAACATCTATTAATATGATAACCATAGACTCCCATAAATCATTCGCTAACATTATCATCTTCATCTTCTTTGACCAGACATAATGGTTTTATCCATGAAATGTTAGTAGATGTTGCCAAATTTTTATGTCTAATCTAGACATGCTACAAATTTAGAATGCCTTTTAAACTTGATAGATGTTTATTTCAATACATGATTTCAAAAGAAAAGTGAAAAACAAAAACTAATGGGGCACCCATTTTATCTTATCACTCTTAAGTGCATATAAATCTATTTGAAATCCATGATTTTCTCTTCAACCTCAACTCTCCTCACTGGTAGCTATTGGGTGATCTCTAGTTTGATGTGCCTTCTTGTTGGTGTTAAATGTTGAATCTTCTTTCTAAGATAAAATTATTTATCTTTTCAATAGTGATCTCCTTGTCTTTATCTTCTATTGGCCATTATTTGTACTTAGTTGTTTGTAGATAAAAGGGTTCATAAAACTCTCACCCCATATGAAATCTATAAACCATTACCACAATAAAATGTATTGATTCATTAATCAAATAATATCTTAGTATATTATGCACAAATAAATCATATAATGATAAATCCTCTATCTCTCTAGAGCTTCATCAAATATAATGAATGATCCTTGCATATATAAAAAAGTAAAATTAGTCCTAAATAACTAAATACCTGGGTGAATATGAGTTAAGGTAAATAACATACTCTAATGCGCCACCTCAAGTGAAGTTAGGGGCCAAAAATAAATTGACAATATCTAGAGTATGAGTCCTAACACAAGCCCTGATAAGGTACTCATGTACAATATTTTAATAAAGTAAACTATTATAAAGTTGAGAAAGGGAAAAAACCCATAGGAACCCTCTCCCCCACCCTAAAAAAAAAATTAAATGATAGAGGAAATGGTTCCTTACACTAAGACATTTTAAGGTACCCATGTATATAAAAAAGATGTAGTGTGAATAAAAGTGTCCCTATGGATGCCAATCCATGTTACCAGAATACATGGATGTTGAGTTACTATAACTTCTAAGTCAAAGTAGGAATGGTGCTAAATATTATGATAACTAAGCATGAACACTACATTCTATAATACTAGGTAGAATGATGAACTCAAGAAAGTATTTTCTAAACACTATCTCTCAATGTTAAACTAAGATAATATGAAATTAAAAGTATCTAAATAATCAAATCAAAAAATGGTGAGAAGTGAGCACAAAGACTGGTGGGGATGTCACACTGGTGTCACTACTCAAAACGTAACCAAGAATATTGGTGAGAAATAACAATCCTCATATGGATTATGATTTAAAAAAATAACTAAATAAGATACCCATGCACAAAGGAAGAATATAGAAAATTTCTTTGTGGTGATAGGAAATTTAAACAACTTAAATACTAAAGTGTGCATAAACTAGTTACGCATACATGAAAGTAAACTAGGATATAAAAAAAATCTTTCATGGCACTTTATAATTTAGTGCAAGTATAATATATTGTATAAAAACACCAAATAAAAATAAGGAAGACATTGTATACACTAGAATATCTCAAAGCAAGGAGATAATTGACATGTCAAAGAAGTCATCATAAATCATGAGAGTTGATCTAAAAATAAAGGAAAAAATACAAGCGGCACAAAAATACTCAAACAATGCAAGATATTAGGCTCTACCAAAAATGCATCTATAAGTGTATAAATAAATGAACATGAATGCAATAAAGTATTTTCGTGAGGGGATCCAATCACTTGTTAGATTGGACCTCACCCTACTATCTTTAATAAATATAAAGCACATGAAAAATGGAATGTTAGGTAGCCAATAATACATCCATGATAGAGTGCAATCAATAGGTCAAAATCAATAAAGGAGAAAGTTTGTTTGCTTGTGAAGGGGTTGGCCACCTACCAAACTGGGCCTCACCCTTTGGTCTTTGATCAATGAGAGAAGAAAAAAATGTATGTGGTCAAGTAGTAAATAAAAAAAATACAATATATCCTTATGTATCTCAAATACAAAATATTAAAAAAGAAAAAAAAAAGAAAAAACATTGAAATATATTGTTTTATAAAAATAAATAAATAGTCCATTTGAAAAATCTCTCCACAAGGATTTTTTTAGCAAATAGTTTCAAATTTGATAACACTAAAATAATTTTTACAATTCATAATAAATCTAAAAATTTAAAAATATTATGAAAATATAAAATCAAGGTGCACAAAACATAGAAATTCTTTTTAGTGATGATTTATAGTTTTCTTATAATTAAAAAAAGAATAGTCATGTTATTTTAGAATAGTATTGATCAATAAAACTAAGACAACTTTTGCAATTTTTTATGAAACTAATAATTTCAAAATTTTATATAAATTAGAAAACAAGTAACACAAAACTTATAAATTGTTTTAGGTGATCATTTACAATATTCTCATAATTAGACAAAGAACATACCTTTTAAAAAATATATATATTTGTAAGAAAATTACAGATGTTAATTTTGATATCTAACTTAGACAAAATTGGAGGTTATTTTGCATTTCTCATATAATATGGATTCATTGGTGAGATTTTATTTATTCATAAAATTTCTAAAATTTACTTTTAATAAAAAAAATACACAAAAAGAAAATCTCCCCCAAAATTAGAATTACATACACACATTTCTGATTATTAGGACTATCCAAAGAGGATGCAAGAGAAAAACATACTTAATAAAGAAATATAACACTAAATATATTATTATTGATCTTATGAGAGACTAAATAGATGAATAATAGCTACTAGAGACTGCTTTGATACCATGAAAGAGTTTTAGAAAACTCTCACCCAAGGTCAAATTTACAAATAATTATTATAGTAAAATCCATCGATACATTACTCAAATAATATCTCAGTATATTATATAAAAATATATCGTACAATGATAAATACTATATATTCCTAGATATTCATCAAATACATTGAATGAGTGCATATATAGGCAAGGAAGAGTAAGCAAAATATCAAGCATAGGACTAATAGATAACTATCCCTAAAGGCTAGAAATAATTAGAAATTATCTACATAATATCTAAGGGATAAATATGTGATATCTCATTATATCTAAAATAAGATAAATCAAACATCCATAGATAAGTGGGTGGGAATAATTAAATACCTATCACTGTAGGTTTTTATTTTTCCCTATTTATTAATTAGGGAAATTGTATTTCTTGTGTATACATGGAGTTTTCCTACATTCATGGGATAGGCTAGCTTATGTGGAGATTGTGTGTCATATTTGTGTCATAAGGTGTCATAAGATACTCCTTTGACCGGCTATTCCAGGTATGGGAGTTACTTCTCTATTCTTAGAACCTTGTCACCACCTTTTTTGGAGGAGTCTATTCTTGGGGTGCTTTGACCATCTTTTGTGGAGGAGTCTATTCTTGGGGTGCTTTAACCACCATTTGTGGAGGAGTTACTTACTAGCTCTCCTATTTGTATTTTTCATTTTGGCCACTTCATGTTAATCAGATTTTGGTTTTCTCCATTTTGTCTTGTGCAATTTATCTTCTTATTTTCAAATTACTTTAGCATCTTGTGGTGTGCACTTGTTCATCTTGTGTGATCACATCTCCATTGCACTCACGTTATCCAGATTCTGGCAACAACTCTGATATGGTATCAGAGCAAACCTAGTAATCTTCTGTCTAGTTATGCTAGTAGTTTATTTTGAAATTCTTACTTTTCTTTCTTAGTATTTTTTTTCTAAAAATCCGTTGCATTTGAGAGCTTTGGTAGAGTTTTTTTAAAAAAAACTCATGCAAATCCATACGGATCTTGTTTAAAAATTTACTTCTGAGTTAGCATTTGCCAAGACATTTTGTCTAGATCTATGGTTTTCTTTAGCAAGGTGGAGGAATTATGGTTTTGTAATTTTGCAAGAAAAAAGAGACGGATCTCTGCAATCTTTTTTTGTTCTTCGACGCCACTGTTTCTAGCCTGCTGCTCCAGTTGCTCCATGCCAACTTCAGCTCCAGCTTGAGGAAAGAGACCAGGCACCTACCACATTTGCTGCTGCTAAGTCCTTTCCAATAGCCAACCAGGTTGTACGGTGTCCAAGTCTTCTATTTTCTTTGTTTTTTGCCAAAAAAAATTAGAACAGTGCCCTGTTTTGGATGCCACTTGCTATGTTTGTTGTCCAGTTCCAGCATTGTGCCTTGTTTTTTGGAGAAACTTTTCGCCATAGTCATCCCTTACCAAGCTTTCAACTATACAGTGCCAAGCAACAAGTTACATTTAGTTTTTTTGTCTTTTCTAAGTCAAAATTCTGCATTGTACATTTTTGGATGCCCCTCCCTACTTGGCATCCTATTTGGCACCCTTTGGACACGTGGCATCTATCCAAATTGTCTTTGATTTATTTTTTTAGTGTAAAATTGACTTGATAAAACAAAAATCAGTCAATTTGACTGAATATTAAGGATTTTAGACAGTTTTGTATTTTGGGGATTTTCAATTAAAACTTGTATCTTCACCTGTCGAAGACGAAGGGTGAGGCCCGGGTTGGTAGGAGGCCAATTCCCCCTCACAAAAACCTTATTTGGATTTCTCATTCTATGTTAAATCCAAGGAGTGATTGGAAGGCCACTTTCTCTCTCCATAATAGGCATTTTTTAATGTTTTAGTGTTTTTTTTGCAAAAACACTAGTTTATGGGAAAATTGTAACTTTAAAATCTTGCAAACGGTAGCTCGGTTTTGGGTGCCATTTTTTGAAAAAATGCTTGTAATTAAATTCTCCATAGTGTAGACTAGTTATTTTTTTAAAATGCACTAGTTTATAAAGTGCCAAAATTTGGGTCTCTTGGGACGCATTTTCGGCTGAGTCCGATGTCCTGTTTGCTTTAGTCTTGCACTGATTGCTCTAAGATGCATTTTCAGCTGAGTCCAATGTCTTTCAAGCATGCACTTGAATATTGGGGGGGGGCTCAACATTTTGGGGGGGTGGGGGGGGGGAGCGGTGGGTGTGATTGCCTTTCACAACTTGCTTTCAATCTCCTTTTTGCATAAATTCATAACTTGCAATCAACTAAACTTCACCTAAATTTAGCTAAAAATATATTATTTTCAACTTAAATCCATAACACCCTTCAACTATCATGAATGGAAAGTCAAAATGTCAATCATTCTTAGAAGCAAAGGGTTGTATAGGATCACTATGGGAACTGAAATAGAACCCAACACTGATGCTGAAAAAGTTAAGTGGTACAACCGTAGTGATGAAGCCTTTGGGTTACTAAGTTTGTCTGTGTCTCGAAAAATTCTAATCCATTTAGAATCCTCCCAAACTCCTAATGACATATGGGACACCTTAGAAAAGTTGTTTGGGAAGCTTGATGAGATGAGCGGTCATGAGCTCGAAAATGAACTCATAAGTCTAAGTCCTAATAACTTTGACACCCTACAGGAGTGCTTCACTAAGTTTAAGGCCCTTGGATTGAAATTGAAATAATGTGGGATAGATAAGAAAGATGATAAACTCATTCTTTCTATTCTCGCAAAGTTAGGTCCAAGCTATTCAGTCTTTGTCTCCACTTTTCATGCCACAAAAAATGCCCTTGGCACTACATGGAAAATGCCTTCTTTGGATTCATTCATTGTCAACTTGACTAGGGAGCAAAATAAGCTAATTCAAATGGGCACAATGAAGTCTACTCAACCCTAAGCTTTGATAGCTGGAAATGGTAAGGATAAGACTTCAACAAAGGAGAAGAAGAAAAAGGACAAGGACCAGGAGAAGAAGAAAGAAAACACCAATCCTACCAAAAACAACACTGAGACTTCCTCTTCCAATTCTAAAACTAATAAGGAGAAGGTTAAGTGTGCCTATTGTGAAAAGATAGGGCATGATGAACATAAGTGTATGAAGAAACAAATAGATCACCTAACTCATCTTCTAGAGAAGAACATCGTAGGTGTTCCTGAGTCCATCAAGCAGAATTCATCAACCCAAGATTCTACTAAGGCAAAAGGCAAGGGTAAGGAGAAAGAAAATGGCAAGGCCCTTGTAGCAACTGCAGCTTCTACATCTTCATGGGTCATAGACTCAGGGGCTTCTCACCACATGGGCTCTTCACTAGTTGAGTTTTCATCTTTAGAGCCTTGTAGCATGACTTCAATTAGTTTGGGTGATGACACATCAGTTTCTATTTCAGGGAGAGGGTCAGTTGAAATGGAAGGAAGAACATTCAATAATTTTTTAAGTGTTCCTTCTCTTTCAACCAATCTCCTATTAGTGTACCAAATCACTCACATTGGTCGGGGCATGAGAGTTGAGTTTTCACCAGATTCAGTGTCTATCAGGGAGTTGCATAGTGATACTACAGTGGCAGTGGGTAGGGCAAATCGCCAATCTAGGTTATACACCTTCTCACATTTTGCATCAGATTCTTCTCTGACAGCATTGTTGACTCATTCAGATGGAGTTAGAAAATTGTGGCATGAGCGGTTTGGCCACCTTAACTACCACTATCTTGAACAACTTTGCAAAAATGACATGGTCATTGGCTTGCCTCGTGTCCAATTCTCAAAAGGACTTTGTGAGGGGTGCTCCCTTAGGAAGCATCCCAAAGTAAAATTTGACAAAGGCAAAGCTTGGAGGGCTTCACAACCTTTGGAGTTAGTCTACAGTGATGTATGGGGATCCTTTTCCAAACCATCTTTCACAAGGGCCAAGTACATCCTCACTTTCATTGATGATTTCTCTAGGCACACTTGGATATATTTTCTCAAACAAAAGTTTGAAGTGTTTGAAAAATTTCTAGACTTCAAGGCTCTTGTTGAGAAACAGAGTGAGAAATCCATCAAGGTTCTTCGAACTCATAATGGAGGGGAGTATGTCAGCATCAGATTTGAGCAATTTTTCACCACAAAGGGGATTGATTTGCAGTGCACAGTCACCTATAATCCTTCATAGAATGGGCTTGCAAAATGTAAGAATAGGTTCTTGAAAGAGATGGCTAGCTGTATGATTCTCTTCAAATCCTTAGCACCACAGTACTAGGCCAAAGCCATCAATTGTGCTTGCTACATTCAAAATAGGGTTCCTCACAAAGATTTGAAAGGGATAACACCCTTTGAAGCTTGGCATAAAAGGAAACCTAATGTTGAGCACCTTAAAGTTTTTGGATCCCCAGCCATGGCCCACATTTTGAAGAAGAAATGCAAAGCTATGGAACGTCAGTCCAAGCCTTGCATCTTTGTAGGATATCCAGATGGTATTAAGGGATATCGACTTCTAGATCTTGTCACTCATGAGTTGTTCATCGAGAGAAGAGTCCATTTTCAGGAGAGTCCTAGAGACTCAACACTTGACACTTCTTCTCCCACATCGGATCTACTTCTTCATGATGATTCCTCGTTAGATTTAGATCAGCCAGAATAGGTTCTTGAGCCAAAGACATCTTCTTCTTCAAGTTCAGAGAGTGAGGACACTAATGTAGTGTCATCCACCTCTAGTTTTTCAGAGGATGAGGAGTTAGCACCTCACTCGCCCACTTATGGGCCACTTTGGGTTAGATAGACACTTGAGAGTGCTGGCACTTGGGCAGGAGATCCCGTAGATGATAGATGTACTAGGAGGGATTTTAAGAGAGATCCACATGCCTTCTTTGATTCAGTTTTAGATCCACAGTCTTTTCAAGAGGCATTGGGGGTACCTGAGTGGGATAGTGATACGAAGGAAGAATATTCTTCCTTAATCAAAAATCACACTTGGGATTCGACTTCACTTCCTAAAGGAATAAATATGGTTCGATGTAGGTGGATATATCGGACCAAGTTTACCGCAGATGGGTCAGTTGATAAGTATAAGGCACGATTGGCTGCCAAAGGTTTCTCACAGGTCGCAGGCATTGACTACTCAGAGACCTTTACACCTATTGCAAATATGACTTCTATCTGACTCACATTGGCTATTGCCACAACACATGGTTGGTATGTGCATCAGATGGATGTGAAGAGTGCCTTTCTTCACAGAGAACTAGAGCAGGAGATCTACATGTAGCAGCCGCTAAGATTTATTCAAGATTATTCCTTAGTATGCTGACTTAGGAAATCTATCTATGGCATCAAATAGGCCCCTCAGGCTTGGTATGCCAAGATGGATTCCTTCCTTCTCACAATGGGTTTCACTAGGTGCCATTCTGATCCCAATGTCTACTTCTTGCGACAGGATGATTCGCTCTTGATTTTGGTTCTATATGTTGATGACCTCTTTATCACCGAGAGTTCTTCATCGGCTATTACAACGGTGAAGGCAACTCTCCAGGATAGATTTGACATGATAGACTTAGGTTTGTTGCATTACTTCCTTGGCATCAAGATCTCACAGTCAGATTCAGGGATTTCTCTTGCACAGCCTAAGTATGCTCTCGACTTATTGGCTTGGTTTCACATGGTTGATTGCAAGCCATCTCTGACTCCCTTTTTATTAGGAGTCAAGCTTGAGACTAATTATTCTTCACCATTGGTTGATGCCACTCGGTATTGACAACTTGTTGGTAGTCTCATCTACTTGACTCACACTAGGCCCGACATTTCATATACAGTGGGACTTGTCTCAAGATTCATGTAAGAACTCCATGAGCTGCATCGAAAAGCAGTTAAGAGGATCTTGCATTACATATAGGGTTCACATAGATATGGGATTCATTACAGATTTGGCACAAAGGTTGACTTGGTTGGATATACAGATTCAGATTGGGCTAGTGATTCACAGACTCGCAAGTCCACTTTTGGTTATAGTTTCTCTGTAGGTTCAGGTCCTGTCAGTTGGTCTAGCAAGAAGCATAATGCTATTGCTATATCATGCATAGAGGCAGAGTACAGGGGAGCTGTTAATGCAACTACTGAGGCTATTTGGCTTCAGGGGATTCTTTCTGAGTTTGGCATTCCTATCAAGCAACCCACCATCATTTATTGTGATAATTAGAGTACCATACAGATTTGTAAGAATCCAGTTTAACACCAACGGACCAAGCACATAGAGATTCACATGCATTTCATTTGAGAGCTTATTCATAGTCAGGTCATTGACTTGATATTTTGCCAGTCTTCAGAGCAGGTTATAGACATCTTCACCAAACCTTTCACTAAGAGCAAGTTCATTCATCTATGAGCTCTTCTTGGGGTGCGATCTACATCTGCAGCAACATCATCTTTAGGGGGGCCCTCTAGCCTCTTCTTTTCTCTTATGTCTCTCTTTTGGGGGGAGTTTTTTTCCTACAGGTTTTCTCCTTTTCTCTATCTTATGGGAGATTGCATTTGTACATGGGTGCCTCATCAGGCGTAGTTGCTGGGACCCATTTTATATTTCCACACTGCCCACCTAAGCTGCACTTATGGGGGGTATTAGTGTAGGTTTTTATTTTTCCCTGTTTATTAATTAGGGAAATTGTATTTCTTGTGTATACATGGAGTTTTCTTACATTTGTGGGATAGGCTAGCTTATGTGGAGATTGTGTGTCATATTTGTGTCATAAGGTGTCATAAGAATGTCATAAGATACTCCTTTGATCGGCTATTCCGGGTATGGGAGTTACTTCTCTATTCTTGGCACCTTGTCACCACCTTTTTTGGAGGAGTCTATTCTTGGGGTGCTTTGACCACCTTTTGTGGAGGAGTCTATTCTTGGGGTGCTTTGACCACCATTTGTGGAGGAGTTACTTACTAGCTCTCCTATATGTATTCTTCATTTTGGCCATTTCATGTTAATCATATTTTGGTTTTCTCCATTTTGTCTTGTGCAATTTATCTTCTTATTTTCAAATTGCTTTAGCATCTTCTGGTGTGCACTTGTTCATCTTTTGTGCTCACGTCTCCATTGCACTCACGTTATCTGGATTCTAGCAACAACTCCGATAATACCTAAGTGAACATGGACTAAGGTAAACAACCTAATCTAAGAGTGGAAAATGTCTGGCTGGATGCTTTATTAGATTCTTATACATTTTTCACTCTCTGATTGTTCTTACTTTACAACATTCCTTCCTCATTATGGATCGTCTTTTACTTCATTGAAAGATTGCACCATTTTTTATTTACTTAGGCAACTCAGTATTTTTATGGACTGTGATTATGGCCTAGATTTATATGATCTTCCAACTCTCTTCTAGTCCAACGTTCTACTTGGCTCTTTCTTTCAACTCTAACTAAGCTATTTTGAATTATCTTCACTTTGACTGAGCTAGTCATTTTCCCCACTAGTGTTCTTCTCTTCTCTCATCTCGCTTGGCTCTAATAGTAATTTGAGAGGAAAAAATAAACACAACACAAATGGAATGCTAAAGTATTCATTTTAAAACCAAGAGATACTTCTCTTTTTTATTTATCTTTGATTTCTTGATAATAAATAATATACAATATCCCTCAATATATGGAGGCCTTAATGTCTATTTTTAGTAATACACTAACTATGCCGAATAATGGATATTAAATTTTTCTCTACAATAATTAATAAATGATGCATTATGGGTGGAGGAAGAAATTAAAATTTATAAAAATGTAATAATTAACAAACATCCAATAAAAATCCTATGATAATAAACCAAGATTCAAAACCAAAAACTTATATAAAATAGTTGATTATATCCTTCAAATTGACATTATGCCCTTGAAGCATAGTTTATAACATATTTTACCATGAAACGGTAAAAAAAATATAGGTTGATAATCAATATTTATGTGAAAAATAAAAAAGCATGTGTAAGTTGTGCATGTTAAGTTTTTCATCATTATAGGAGGGTATGCATTTTTAGTTTCCTGATCATTTATGAAAAGAGAATATATTGATTTTATCTCCCAATGGCCATTGTACTAGCATTGAAGGGTGGTTCATTTTTCTACAAGTATGTTTGACTAAAATATTTAGTATTCCTTTGAACATGGTTTAATAATTATTCATAGTCTCCTTGTGCATCCAATTCCCATATTGTAGATGTGTCCAACAAGTATAGGTCATTAAGAATAAAAAATTATATAAAAATATTATACGGAAGTCTTTTCATGGATTTCATGTGGACACATTTGTAAATGAAATTTATGGTCATGTCCACCTCAACAAGGTTGTTCCAATCCAATGGATCTTTACTTGGAGCATTCTCCAACCATATAAATCCATGGATATGGGTGGAGCCTTGATGTTTCCATTTATACCTACTAGTAAGATTTATGTATATTAGTGTTTCTAAAAACATATTACAATGGGAAAAGCTTGAGGGAAAGGCATGTAGTTAAAACCTATCCAAAAAAATCTCACATTGTGGAAATGATTTTTTAACACCTTTTAATGAAATATGGTGAAATAGTGATGCGTGTATAGAGATGTAAGGTGAGGATTAGAGATAACATTGTGTATTCTCTATTTATGTTTTTGGTGTGCATCAATAGGGGGTTAGTGAGGGAGGGGGTAGACATGATGCTATGCAAATCTAGGTGTTTTGTATCCACAACACATGGAGTGAAGAAAAAAGTTGTGTAACCTAGATTAATGATCATTTATAAAAACATACTATGACATCTATTCTAATAGGATCATATGCCATGAAATTTGGAGCCAAAACACATCAGATCATTTTCCAACTTATGATTAGGTAAGTCTTGAAGACATTGCCACAATTTTGCAATTGTTAACAGGAAGTTGTCATCAATATTTTTATTAGCAAAAACAACTATTGCCTATCTCTATTAGTACTTGATAAGGTTAAATAATAAATAGTGAAACCTAGGATGGATACTCAATATGCCATCGAGGAATCACATTAAATGAATAATATATTCATTAATTTTTATCTTTAGTGTTGTATTCAATTATTGGACACACTTCAATCTAGAGCCATGGAATAAGGGTTGACAACATTTGATCTTGGGAACATAAGTAACTTCATTTGTCTTCCATCTTTGTATGTGTATTAGGAAGTATGGATTTGAAAAATAAGGGTTGATGTTCTAATTGATCAACTAAAGCATTTGCAAGGTATTGAAAGAAACCTTGAGCAAGGTTGTTGTTGAAAATATATGGTTGCATGATGAAGCATGGACAAGACATCCATCGATGTGATGCAAAATGTTGCAATTGCATTTTCATGAACTTGCACATCTTTGTATTACATGACATGAGCTAAGTTGTATTCCAAAGCATGAATGACATGCTAGTTTTAGACTTAAAATTTATATGTATTTTTATTTTACCCTCTTTTCTGACCACTAGGACGTTTAGCTAGCTAATGTGTCATGAAAAGTATCTGGCAATCCCACTAATGTGTTGTAGGAAGGTAATTATATGGCTGCTCTATTTGAACTAACCACTATGAGCATACAATTAAATAAAAGTATTAAATATTATCTTAATAATAAGACGATAAAATTAATAAATATTTTTCATACCAAATTTATATAGTTTCTTTAATGATATTAATTTATCTTTTATAATATTATTAAAAAAAAATATTAAAGATTAAGTTTACTATTGGTTACATATTAAAGTTCATACTTTATGAATAGGAAAGGCAATATTTATTTTTAAAATTATAGGTCAACATGAACTTGAAGTATAGTGAACCTTACTGCTGCACCAATGAGCAAAGTAGAGTCTTTTTAAGTATTAAATGCGCTGCATTTTATTTATAAAAAAAACATTCACTAGTACTCATGTAAATTCCTGTTAAAAAATTTCAGCAATTATTTTTTCTCAATTAAAAAACTTTCCTCCCCTAAATATTATACTTATTAGTTTTGAAGGGATACTATACGTGTCTCTTTACTTTAACATTTGATTAAAGCTAGGTTTTAAAAATTATGTAGCTGATTTTAACGATTAAAATTTGATATGGGAAATTTTTGAAATTTAAAAATTTCAGGTTTCAAAATCACAGATGGGTTCCACAGAGGCGAGAAGAAAAAAACCATGGTAAAACATTTATAGCTATGATTACTAGAATGTGAAGTTTGCTATAGTTTGAACATATATTTTCTAAATTCATTATTTACCCGATATTGAGTTTGCAGGTCAGTGAATAATGACTCATTAAAGATGTTTGTAGTGCATGAAAACGAGAGATGTATTCAATATTTACTCAAATCATCACACATATAACATGATTTTTTTTAAAGAAACCACGTATTGTTTTAAAGTCTACAAGTATGCAAAATAAACATGTGTCATGCAACTTACAAGAAGGGAGTGATGCAAATTTTTTCCATTGATAATGAGAATGGTTCAATTTCCTCTAGCTTTCTTATTTGAATGCATGTGTTGTCGTACATGTTATAATATCATTTGTAGGAGAAGGCATGCAAGATGTTAAGGTCGTTCAACATTTGTACTCTGGAGATTGTATAAAATGTTAAGGTCCTTATTGCTCATTGTTGTCAATATCTATTATTGTCTTATTAAGGGTAATTCTTTGCGCTTTTTATACTTTAAGACCTATACGATGTTGAAAGGAAGTTCTCTACAAGATTTGTGGGTCATCAGATAAATATGCATACAAGGAAACTAGTTTGATGTCATAACCTTAAAAGTTCAAATTATGGAGGATATGTCTACCCATCTCCATGTGAAATTAATTTAATCTCTAGAGTATCCCACCAATGTTGGTTGTTAAATACCTTGGGCATTTTAGGCAACATGTCCTTAAACTCAAACCCACAAAATTATTTGTCAGCCAATCAAGTGTTTTTTAACAAAGTAGGTCCATTCACGATTTCCAATCCTTCCAGCAAGTTCTTAAATATTTACCCTCAAATAGATAAAATTATCAACTTTTACACAAAAAATGTTATCCTATCACTATGACTAGCTTAGTTACCACCTTAACAATATCACAGGTTAATAAGAAAAAAATAAATCATTCCTTGAAAAGACAAGGCAAACAATGCAAGTACAACACAATATTACCTATTTTCATTCAAAACGTACACCTATGGATGCTCTATGGTGCAAAGGAGTTTTTACTATGGGGCATTGGGCATGAAGGTCCTACGTAAGACACGAGAGGACTCAATGCTAGGCATGGAAGTATTATGGTTTACCTGCATGTGATAACATTAGTTGTCTCATCGTAATGATGAGAATGTCCCAAAGTTGTGGGACCCTTGCACTCCTTAGGATGATCCTCCAGAGTAAGCCAAATTTCTTCTATTTTATGTGCACATGGTTTAAGACCACCACATAGGCCTAAAGAGTAGAAACGTAAATCTACCTATAGTCTAAACTTAGTATGTTGAGGGAAAAGGGATGGGAAAAGGCAAGAGATGTTGAAAATAAAAAGGTGATGCACCAAAAATAGAGAAAATACTCATACTACTTTAAGCACACTAGAAACAATTGAGAACAAGACATTTCCACACATATTATGCCAAGGACACTCTAAATGAATAAGTTTTTCACATAGAAGCACAAGAACACAATGCCACACTAGGAGGGATGATAAACGGTCCACATACAACATCAACATAGACCCAAGTGTGCATAGGATATGACCTACAAGTGAGTTCCGAGTTCAATGAAAAGGTACTAGGAATGAATGACAATGAGTGGAGCAAACATTACTCATAGATAAAGATCAACATATAAACATTAGCACATATATCATTAAAATAACAAAAGGAGGTGAACTTAAATATCATTAATTTGTAAGACATAGCTAATACAAGTTCTCATGGAGGGAAATTTTCAAAAACATGAGGCTACTAAAAATGTGTCGACCCTTTTACAAGTGAATGACTAGGATTATATAGAGAAAAATCATATTCTACAATAAATGTTCCACTTGAGGTAGTAGGAATAGATTTAAATTCTTTTATGGCATTGAAACCATGCTTCTTGAAGTTTGTTCAATGATTGGATCTGGGTTTGGTGGCAGGATCAATTCTTGGGATACACATGCATAGGGTAATGGAAGATACTTATGACAAGGTCAGAGGATGGCATGAATCCACATATCGATGAGTAATAACTAATTATGAATTTTATCTCTCTGATAGTGCCTTGAAATCTATTCAACTGTCTCTAATAACCTTCATTATACCCAGCCACTACCTAGCATGTGGCACTTTCTGATTGATCCTAAATGTGGAAATATAGAAGTGACATGTGTTATCTCGA
The DNA here is from genome assembly GCA_037957365.1 of Torreya grandis. Classification (NCBI taxonomy): domain Eukaryota; kingdom Viridiplantae; phylum Streptophyta; class Pinopsida; order Cupressales; family Taxaceae; genus Torreya; species Torreya grandis. The sequence continues at coordinate 640,950 of JARHVA010006561.1, read as the reverse complement.
TGGGCTCTCAAAGGAGTATTTTGAGGATTTTGGATAGAAGCAATGTGTTCATGACACATGGAGTAATGGATCTCATCTTTGGTGAATCAAGAACTTCTTTATGTCGATCAAGTACTAGACTATGATAGAAGAAAGAATTGCACCCTATACAATAAAAGGGTGCAGATGTAGGATCCTACACACAAGTGCAAGACTAAATTACATAGGCATGGCAAGATCCTTGAATAATATTTTACACAAAGGGTGAAGGTCTTTGATTCATTCTTCTTGATTTGTGATAGCTCCTTGCACGCTTCTTCTACTTGGCCATTCAGAATTGGGACTTGTATTCTTGATATCGTGTACCCCTTGAATTGTGTATCACATAAGCCTACGTGTAGACATGCGTTGAAATATTTATGTAGGTGTGGTTCATCACTATATTACTACAAAAACTTGTGCTTCTATTTTAAGATCAGGCATAGATAGCAAACATGTGTGTACTTTACTCTTAGAGTGCTTGGGCCTTCACTAGTGTATTCTCTCTTTGTAATCCTTGGGAGGCCCTACGCCAATCAAGGGGTGACTTAAAAATTCAACACTTATGGAAACCTTTATGGGTTTCTTTCCTACTAACTGAGAATCTAGTAGCCTTTGAAGCAATCCATTGGGCACAAAGTTGTTAAAGCTGCAACCTACTTGGCATATGCCTAAATAGATTTAATTGATTTGTGACCTTAACAATACAAAAGGGGAAATGAAAAGTGATATATGTGTGAAATGCACATAGAGGAAATCAAATCTAAACTAATGCTATATAATTTACACACAAATACTTAGTGAAATGTAATGTTGGCTAATCTAATCTACTATATACAACCTAAAAACATGGGCCTTGATCCTCTTAGATCAAAATAGAAACCTCTTAGGTCCTTTTTGTTGTGCACTTTCCTATTGTTGATATATGATAGGTGGAGGCACAATGACATCTATTTATTATGAAGGAGGTGCTCAAGGATGCTCATTTTCCTAGATCCTTCTTCAATGAATGTTTCCACCATTCTATGTAGAAGCTTTCCTCCCAGATATATGATGTTTTCAAAGTCAAACCAATCTTTCCTAGATCTCTCAATGCCTAGATGTAATATTTACTCAGACCAATCCCTTTGAATCATGGGAGGACTATGCTCAGTGTTTGGGAAGATCATGGATCTAGCGTGTTGCCCTCACACTTTTTGTAGCTATTGTTTCTCTAAGTCTAACATGCCTCTTGGAAACCTTTCTAATATGTGTCTGGGCACGCAATAATTTGTAGTGCTTATTACCACAACTTTTTCTACATTTTCACAAGGCTCATTGGGATTGATCGCATGATATTGTTCCTTTAGTTTAAATGAGTTTTGTGATGACTCATTTGAACCTAGGTGTCCATCTAGATCCCTACAAGCCTCTACCATCTATGTAGTTGTAACCGCTTCTACATGCACGCCTTATTAAAAAATTCCACTAGTGTAGAATTTGTCATGGGAGCACTCTTCAAAGGATGTCAACTTATCTTCTATTCTTATGCAAAATTCCTCCAGCTCATCCCAAAAGAATCCTCCTCTTATGCTTGTGATTGCACCTACATGATAGCCTTGGGGTGATCACAGTCAATTTCTTTGAGTGCGCACTCTTATTGAAGGTTAGCCCTTTCCTCAAGGTCTTCTTTGATAGTGCCAAATAGAAGCTTATTCACCCAAGAAGGTTAGGCCCAGGCCTTTGAATGCATTTTGGAGTGGCAAAAATTAGCTCTTCCTCATTAAGGTCCTCCTCTTCTATCGCCACTTCATTCATTAACTCATCAACCTATTATGTTATTAGATTATATCTATCTTATTGCAATGAGGTTGATTTTTTTAGAGTGGTGGCATAGAGGGGGATACCAATTATGGTCTCCTCATCATATTCACTTGAAGTATCCTCCTCATCCAAATGATCTACACTTCCCTTTCATATAAATAATCCTCTTTTTAAAATGGAAATAGTGGGAGGGCAAGAGGTTTCAACTGGCAAAGAGGAAGAGGATTTTATAAGGTTAGCCATTGTGAAGTCAGGATGCATGGTCCAAGAAGGCAGACATGACTATACTTGGGGTTTTTGAGGAGGAATGACGGTAGCATTTTTCAAGGAATGAGGGCCTTTGAAACTTGAAACTTTGAAACTAGGGGATTTCCTTGGGGGCACAAAGGAGTTATCTTGCCTAAAGATAGGGACCTTGAGCACAAAAATATTTTTATCCATAGGTTGGCTTGTAAGCGTAGGATAAGCCTACTTGAAACTAAGAAATGAACGAGTAGGGGCACTTAGCTACACTTCAATTTTATGCATTCTTCTTTAAATATGTACTGTTACATCATCTCCCACTAATGAGTATATGCTTGATGAGCAAGATCCTCTTGTTGCCTAGCATACCCTTTTTCCATTTTTATCTCCCTCATTTGTCTATGGAAATCAAGATGTATAGTGATAAAGCTCTTTTGAGGTTGATTAGGAGGGTAGTAATGATTGGCAGCAAGGTAGCTTACATAGGGCTGATTAGAAGTATGAGCAGTTTGTCATATGGGTTAAACTAGGGGAAAGTTACAAGCACTCACATGAGATTGATATGAGAAATCGTAAGGTGCAACAACAAAATTTTCATGGAATGGGGGGTGGAAGGACATAATATTAAGCACTTAGACTACTTAAACTAGTAGATTGGACATTAAGAGTCACCAAGTACTCTATGGAGTGTCTTTAACACTTTATAACTAAGGGTAATAGTAATTAGTTATCTCTTTATTTGAACTTAGTCCCATCGAGTATGCCAAAAACTATTATCATTTAAAATGTGCACCCATGGATGCTTGTAGTGTGGAGGAGTTTTTTGCTATAGGGAGTTGGGTGTGAAGGTCCTATGTAGGGAAAGGGAGGACTCAATCCTAGGTGCATAAGTATTATGGCTGAGCTATATGTGAGAACATAATTTATCTCATCATAATGATGGGAACATCCCCAAGGTGTGGGACCCTTGTACTCCTTGGGATGAGCCTCTGGAGTAGGTTGGATTCCATCTATTCTAAGAGAACCTAGTTTAATACTAGCACACAAGCCTAAAGAGAAGAAAGGTAAATCTACCACTAGTTCAAACCTAGTATCTTGAGGGAAAATGGAAGGGTAAAGGTAAAATATGTTAAAAATAAAAAGGTGATGCACCCAAAATATAGCAAGTGCCCATACTTCCATAAGCATGATAAAAACACTTGAGAACAAGATGTTTCCACATAGATTCTTCCAAGGATACTCTAGATGCATAAGTGTTTTACATAGAGGCACAAGAACACACCACAACACTGGAAGGGATGAGAAACAGTCCATAGACAACATCAACATAAACCCAAGTGCACACAAGATATGACCTACAAGTGAGCTCTGAACTCAATGAGTAGGTGCTAGGAATGAATGAAAATGAGAGGAGTAAATATTAATCATAGAAAGATATTAATAGACATAAAATAACACATAGATCATCAAAATAATAAGAGGTGAAATTAATTATCATTAATCTGTGAGACTTAACTAATACAAGTGCTCATGGAGGGCAAATTCTAGTAGTGTGAGGATACTAAAATTATGTCAACCCTTTTAAAAGTGAAAGACCAAGATTTTATAGAGAACAAGCCTATTTTATAATAAACGTACCACTTGAGGTTGTAAGCATATATTTAAATTATTTTGTAGCACTCCAACCATGCTTCTTGAAGTTTGTTCGATGATTGGATCTGGGTTTAGTAATAGGATCACTTCTTGGGATACATGTGCATAGGGGAATGGAATATCTTTCTTACAAGGTCAGAGGGTGGTGTGACTCCACATCTCAATGAATAATAACTAATTATGCATTTAATCACTCTGACAGTACCTCAAACTCTACTCAACTACATCTAATAACTTTTATTATATTCGGTCACTACCCTGCACATGGAACTTTCTCATTGATCCTAAATTTGGCACTGTAAGAATGGTATGTGTTATCTTAATGGGCTCTCAAATTAGTCTTTTGGGGATTTTGGATGGAAGTAGTGTGCTCATAACACATAAAGTGTTGGCGCTCATCCTAGATGAACTGAGAACTTATTTATGTTGAACAAGTATTGGACTACAATGTGGTAGTGATAGAAGAAAGAGTTATACCCTATGCAGTACAAGGGCATAGATGTAGGATCTTTCACATGAGTGAGAAACTACTTTGGATGGGCATGGGAAGATCCTTGAATAATATAGTGCATGAAAGCTAAAGTCTTCAATGTGTTGTTCCTGATTTGTGATAGCTCCTTCATAGAAACTTGCACATAGGTTCACATTGAAATCTTTATGCAAGAGCGAGTCATCACTATATTATTGTGGAAACATGTGCTTCTATCTTAGGCTCAAGCACAAATAGGAAATACTTGTGCACTTTATGCTTAGAGTGCTTGGGCCTTTACAGGTGTGTTATCTCTTTGTAAGCCTTGAGAGGCCCTGCACCAATCATGGGGTGACATAGAAAGTCAACAGTACCTTCATAACTACATGTATTGTGTCTGATATAGTTAAGTGTATAGTTGATATGTGTAGGATTATATAATAAGGATATTTTAAGGTTTGAAATAGAATCACTTCAATATAATTGAGAAAACAATATAGCTTGCGAATAAAATACATGACCTTTCTTATAAGAGAATAGAGCAGTGATATTTCCCATTAATACATTTACCTAAAACAAAAGCTTTATGAACTTATAGGCTTAACATTTGAACTTTAGTATGCACAAATTAACATCATATTATTTTCTTCTTCATAATTTCATATGAACATATCAAATAATAATTGTAGAGATTAAGATCTTTTGATTATGTCCATTGTTCATGTAGGGTCCAAGACCATAAGGATTAAATGGATACAAACTGATAGGGATACATAGAACAACATTAATAATATGAATGTTTCTATTTCCCAAGGTTATTTCATTAAATACACAATAAAAATTCATATTCAAGATGATCAATAATTTCCATTATGCAAGTGATGTACTACTATCCTAACTAATGTTAGGAAATACTGAGATTAATGTATGAATAAGAAATCATTTTAGACATATACATATTTTTAGTTACAAAATCAACTCAAACACACACTACAAGAATGGGCACTCAAGACCAATTAATATCCAACTCTAGATTATAATCCAACTTGCCCCGAGTTGAGTATTAATTATTTTTAGGCTAACTAAGCACAAAATATATTTTAGATCAGCATCATTAAAAAATTTAAATAATACAAGGGACTACCAAGAATTTACAATATCATATAATTATTTGCTCTTGCTAAAAATTTAAAACTTTATTACATATATATAATACGACAATAACTATGTAATCAATCTAGAATACTAAAAATAATAAATTATAAATAATATTTATGTTTCCAAGGAAAACCTGGATTATGGATTCTCTCTATGAATCCATAACTGTGTCAAACAGAGAACAATAACCTCCAAGATCATTTATGAGAAAAGAGTCTAGCTAGAACCTTTAGGATAGATCAAGAAGATACTTGATGGGGGTAAGTAAAAAAATATTACTTGGCATGACTACCATATCATGTGCCTCAAGAAAAAGTGGTATTGTTCTCAATAACATTAAGGTACTTATAGGTCCCACAATGAATACAACTAGTCAATCAGCCCATGAACAAACCCAAGACCAAGAAGGGATTCAATTTCCTGAACTTAGTGAAATGGCTCTATATTTTCATAAGAGTTCCTATTATAACTTTGGTCTATTAATAATAAGATACGTATATCTAATAAACTTGTCATAAATTAAATAATCATTTCAATACAGAGAAATGCATGCATAAATCAAATATTGAGCAAATATTATTTTCCAAATTTTTAATGGTTTCTCAGTATTCCACAACTCTTGTTATGGACATTTTCTTTCCTAAATAAAAGACGTTAATCTAATAAGTTCAGGTGAAATAATCAAACCAAAATGCATTTCAACTCTATTAAATTAAAATCTAATAAGATATTATATTACACTGGTACTTGAGGGTATTTACAGGATCAACTCTATAATGAATTCAATATGCCTTTCATAGAAGGATAGTTTCATATTCTAGCCAAGCTTAATTTATATGGAAAAAATCTATAAGACAAGTACTAATCCAGAGTCTTTGAAACAACTCTCTCCTTTAAAAATATAGATGAAGCAACAACAAGGTTGGGCTTCACTTCATAAATAAGAAAATTATTACATCTTGCACTTAAGATATCAAACAAAATATGCTAGCAAAAAATTGACAATATTCTCTTCCCAAGAAAAAATAACAGCCATCTGAGCATATGCTAGCACAAAATTGACAATATTCTCTTCCGAAGAAAAAAATAACAGCCATCTGAGCATATTAAAACTTAGAGAAGATAGATCCATAAAACCCATAATGTAGTATATACAAAATCAGGTGTATCTATATTTTTAACCGACAAAATGTTTATTTGTGTTATAGTAATTAAACAAAACTAATACTCATAACCAACTTCGAGTACAGCAAATGAAGTAGTTCACAAAAGAACTCTTAAAAGCTTTCATTGCCTTAATGTTCCATAGAAATAAAAAAATACTATCATTATCTCAATAAAATTAATGTATACGTACAAAATAAACCATTCCTAAGGAAGTATGGGATGTCATACACCTCTCTGAGCATATACATGGCATTCTATACTTACTTGGGCATACATTACAATCATATAAAAATTATATTTTCTGACGGAGTTTTCATCAAGGTGTACCATGGTAAGAATAAATATGAATTTAATTTCAATCATCAACCAACATTCTACCAAATATAGAGATTTATCAAAGATTTCAATCCTAAAAACAATTTCTGAAAAATAGGTTTCCAAGGCATGGAAAGAAAGTTTTGAATCTAAGATTTGAATACAACTTCAATGAGTGTCTACAGGTCTGAATTTTCAGACATAAAAAGCCCAATATAAAAAGTTAACTCGGATCCCAAGATTAAAAAAATGACAATTGTGACCTGCATCCAACTTTCCCCGATTATTAAACCAAGAGTCATGCACAAGATTATTATAAACCAATCAATGTGTTGAGTTTAATACTGGTGAATTGAATATTACAAATAAACAAAATACCATACATCTATAAATTCTTTTCTACTGATTACAAGTAATCCATAGCACTTAATATTAATGGAAACAAGGTTTTAAGACTAGTTTAACAATCCTAACTATCCATTTGGCTGTCAACTATGTGAAACTAAAGATTTATAATATATATGCTACTAGAACTACTGCCTTTTCAAGTCCTTGACATTCATCTTGAAATTCGTCTAATCTACAATTATAGCTTACTCCAATTTATAGCATTCTAAATATAAATAATAATTGAAGCTATTAGTGGATCCACAAAACACCTAATAACAGCCTAATTCCTAATAAACAACCGAGTATATGGAGCACACACAACCTTCTTATGTAAGTCCCACAATTGGGTTGTACTTACCATCATTATAACTGAAATACCTAAAGTTTCACCATTTTCTAATTTACAACAATACTAAAGTGATGTAGGCATAAAATAGATTAAGGAAACTTTCCATGAAATCAGTATCCACTTACACCATCTAAATTGTAAATGAGGCGTAAGACCGATCTCAGAATATAACTTTTGAAGCCATGCCACAAAAACTAAATTAGTGTTTTCCTTGAGTAACATATAGTAGATATTTTTTCTCCGAAATAAGTGCAACAATCAAACCAAATCCACGAATCCATGCATTTGGTGGCATACTAATTAAATTTCACAAAATGACGAGATAGAATAATATTTTTGCTTAATAAAGTTATCAATATAGAGTCGACATGTTCTCATTCCCCTTTACTAAACTTTATAAAAATAATCAAGGTCACGTATTAAATGAACACAGTACATTATTGCTTCCACAAGGGCTCAATATTTACCAAATAATGTTATAATGGATGTGTTGAATACTAGATATCCATTTACTAGCACTATTATGAAATCAAGAAATCATTTCCTGCCAGAGAAATAAACAATCAATATGTGCAATGAATAAAATAGGTATGGCCCCAGCTAAGAAAACCTAGGCCCACATGCTGTGTACATTCTTATATGTTTACAAGAGCAGATGAATATAGATGTATACCACAAGTTTAAGGGAATTTATCAAGCTAAGGATATCAAATAATTATAAGGAATCAATATTCATAGAAGTTGGGAGATAGAGCTTGAGAGGAGAGTACATGATTGGTAAGATTAAATAGGTTCCTTCACTTTTCTCTAGCTTCCTCATCCTACTACAATTATTTTACACCGAGTGTTGTCTCTCCCAATCTATATTACTAGCTGAACAAATGGCATGTAATGGGTAATAATGGTTCCTAAAACCCCTAGGCATGTAATGGTCTTTGTATCAATGTCATGTGACTTCACCCAAATTTTTTGTTGCCCCACTAATCTTCAAGCATCCTATTCGTTGAGATTAAACTAAATCCAAACCCTGATTAGGGTTTGAGTATGCTTGACATGAGGAACAAAGATTTGTAATAATCAATGAAAAGAAAATTTAAAAGTGATAATTACCTTATGTTACCACAAGTCAATTTGTGGTACAACAAATAATTTATACACATTATCATTGTATTTGCATTTATGGTTTATACCTTGCCTAAAGTGTTGTAAGAACTTATTTAAATAAGCATACAAGTTCTAACAAGATATTAGCATACTTTAAGTTCAAATTCCTCTATGCAAATGTTCAACTATGTAGAAATAAGTTGGTTTTGATTAAGATTCAAGGTGTTGTATCGATCGATATCAAGATGATCACATCTTCATGCTAGTATCTTATGGCAAGTAAACAAATAGTAAAAACACAATATGTCAAGGCTTCTTCTTCTTACTAGGTCAAGGTCCAATCATATGACAACTTGACAAACAACTGGTTAATGTCATCAAGAATACATATAACCACCCAGTTTATCCCATACAAAGCATTGTTTAGTCTCAACATCTTGAGGGATATGACATCCTCACCCCCTTAACGAGACATCACCCTAGTGTCTTAGAAAATAATTTTAGGTAGTTAATACTATAGACCAAATTTTGTGTCATATAATTTATTTTAGTACCATGCACAAAACAAGTATTCTCAAATCGTTGAACAGTTGTGGAACTCAATTTGGAACCAACAATCTTGAAAATAGGTAAAAATCATGTTGTTGTTCCATTTTTTTAGAAAGTGATCCTTAACTAGATATACAAAAAATATTTTGGCAAGTCATACTAGTTCATTTCAATTTTATGTTATTTTGAGCTTTGTTTTTTGATCACGAGGGCATTGAACTAGCTAACATGTTATGGAAGGTATATGAGAATCTCACTGATGTTTTATAGGAAGTTAATGGTATGACCATTGTATTTTAACTGAACACCAAAAGCATAAAAAAATTAAAATATTAAATATTATTTTAATAATAGGAAGTTAATGTTAATGGATATAAAAAATAGTATGTTTGGTATGTGGTTGAGTGCTTGCTAGTTTTGAAGTCAATGATTTGAAACCAGTGTCCTTGGAGGTCTCACTCACTTCAACTATACTTGACTGAGGTGAGAACGGGTTTTAGTGGATGTGATCCTAAATCAGAAGCCTAAATACATCAAGAACCAAATAACATGAAATATAAAAATGGTTGGTTAGTTACCAGAATAGAACTCTAAACTGCGATGAAGATAATGAAAAATTATAACTGATTTCCATTTTAAGAAAAAAATTGTTAATAAACATTTTTCTTACAAAATCTATATGACCACATTTCTAACATTTTACTTATTTTCTTGTGATAATCATTTTCTAACATAATACTTATTTTCTTGTGACCACATTATAAAATATATATGACCACTTTGTTGTAACCACATTTCTAATGTCTTTATTTCAAAATAGACATATTATGGCTAAGTGATGGATATACAACTTTATTACTTTCAAAGCATATATTTGTAATAATTTTCTCAAGAAGTGGATTCTCAACTTGAAAAGTGAGAGTTCAACCCGAAAAATATATTTTTAATAAATTATCCAAATTTCATTTAAATCATTTTATATATCGAATAAATATTTTTAAATTTATTTATATATTTAAAATATAGTTTTTTTTAAAATGTTAATTTAAAAGATGAATTGCTACAATTTTTCAAATCATAAATGTGGTATTGATTTTTATTTTATATATATTTGTGTGTGTGTTAATTTAGAAGATGAATAGTTACAGTTTTTCAAATCATAGGTGAGGTAATCGAGAGAGCTCGTTCGGAAAAGAATCCCCTATTTTGGGATTTTTTTCATGACTAGTACATTTTGATCAAGTCATGGTTAGAGTGTTTGAGACCACCTCAGAAAAATGTGAACTGAAATTATAACATGTTTTTCAAATCATTGGTAAATACAACAAGAAAAAGGGGAAGAAGATGTTTTGCAAGGAGGTATGGATGATCTTATCCACAAAGGGTGTTTCAAAACAAAGTGATAGAGCATTCAAGAATATTTTGGAGAAGACGAAGTATATATTCTGAAGTGTTTGCCTCTAACTAAAGGACTATTCATCACAAAAATCATAGGGACGCTCTGCCAAGAGTTTTCGGTGAATTTTCAGTGAAGGCATTTTGAAAAGCAAGGTGGAGTTTGGATGTTTGGGAGTTAAAAAAAGGTGCTTTCACCCTCTGTAATATATATATATATATATATATATATATATATATATATATATATATATATATATATATATATATATATATGCACTTTGATATGATTGCAAGGTTTTGACTATCATTCAGTGACCACCTAGATTGATTGCATGGATGGTTTTGACTTTTCAAAAGTAATAATGTTGTAATTAGTTACCTTATTAACATTCTGTCAAGTCATTCTTCATTTTTAAAAAGAATATAAATCCACTTCTTGTTTTAAAAACCCAGACAGTAACATGGAGTTGTAACAAGAGGTACGTTGTGAGTTCAAATCTACTAGATAGAGACAAGTAGTTGAAAAGGTAATCAAATTGTTTTGCATAAATTTACAGTTAATAAAATTTAAAACGTTTGTCTGGTACAAATGTATATAGTGAACATTTTAATTAAGTTTGTTGTTAACATAACTCACACAACCCATGATCTTCAAACTTGCTTGATAGTTAAGGGTAATAGTTTTACAACTAAATCTTACAAAATAAAAAATTAAAATAACATGCTCAACTTTATTCAACTTTATTTGTATAGAGCATAAAGATCACGATTGAGTTTCTTTCATACATTAAATATTTTCACATTTATATATTTATGAACATTGTTTTTGATCTTTTTCATATTAAACTTTTTGTCAAGTTCTCCATGTGATAAAATCTCGTCCTTAAAAAATATTAAACTTTTGGATACTTTTCTATTTAAAATTTGAATTGTAAGCATCATTTTTATTGTCTTTATCTTATTTATAACTATTAGTACTCAAAATGCCTAATGTCAAAAATAGCTTAATAGTTAATGAATTTTTAGACAAAATTGTTCATGGTTCTTAAGTATAATACAATAGGCTCTGTTCATAAGATCATGTTTTTAGCTACAAGAAAAATAGCAGGACAATCAACAAATAAAGTATAGAAATGTAACCAGAGAATGTTATGATTACAAAATCAAAATATAAGAAAATTTAAAACATGCGATTTGTCTATCTTATTGGTAAACATCTTCAACCTGTCAAAATCAAGAGAACATACAAAAAATGAGAACTCAAACAAATAAATAAGAACTGAACAATTGCTACAGCAATTTCTTGAAAGAAAGAGATTTTATTGATCTTCAATTTTCTTTGCTTACAATGATGCACCCAAGTGTCCTTAAATAGATTTGAAAACATATAATAATTATAAAAGCGAACTCAAGACTAATTTTAGTCTTTACATGTAAACTAACTCTCTAACAAATTCTCTAACAGTTTAACTAACTGTTTGTTAACTAACTGAATGCTCAACTGTCAGTTTACTAACTGAATGTTCAACTGAATGTTTAACTGATTGCATGACAAAAGGAGGGAGGTGGGAGAAATTATCTCCAATTAATATTGAATTTCTAACACTCCCCCTTAATTTATACCACCTACAATTTTAGCATTTACAATGCCTAAATTTTGTCTCAAGAAATCAAAGGTCTCTTTTGGTAATGCCTTTGTAATTATGTTTGCCAATTGATCTTCAGATCTGCAAAAGTCCAGATGGATTTCTCCATTGTTCACTAATTCTCTGATAAAGTGAAATCTTGTATCAATGTGTTTGCTCCTCTTGTAAAACACATGATTTTTTGATAAAGCGATTGCTGATTTGTTATCACAAAATATTGGTGTTGACTCCTTTTGTGCTTGTAATAAATCTTTCAATATTCTTCTCATCCAAGTTGCTTAACATGCTGCTGATGTGGCTGCTACATACTCTGCTTCAGCTGATGAAAGTGTCACTATAGATTTCTTTTTGGATGCCCATGTGACCACTTCTATGCCTAAAAGAAAGGCATTTCCAGAAGTAATCTTCCTATCATCAACGCTACCTGCAAAATCACTATCTATAAAACCAATCAAACTAAAATTATTAGTTGTGGAATATAAAATTCCATATTCTGTAGTTCCTGCCACATATCTCAATATCCTTTTTCCAACTTGCCAATGTGAGTCTTTTGGTGACTCCATGAATCTTGAGATTAAACTAACTCGATAACTGATATCTGGTTTAGTAGCTGTAAGATACATCAAACTGCCAACTAGCCTTTTGAATGTTGTAGAATCAACATTAGACCCTTGGTCTTCCTTGCTAAGTTTAGTCCCTGTAGCAATTGGTGTAGGTGCTGGTTTACAATTCAGCATCTTAAATCTCCTTAAAACATCCTTTGCATATTTTGTGTGACAAATAAATATTCCTTTCTCTAATTGTACAACTTCTATTCCCAAAAAATACTTCATTAGTCCCAAATCTGTCATTTCAAACTCTTTCTTCATTGCTGATTTAAAAGTGTCTACAGACAAATTTCCAATAAAAATCAAATCATCAACATATAAACACAATCAAAATCTGACCTTCTTTGTTGATTTTTGTGTACAAAGTAGGCTCACTATCACTTCTGCTAAATCCATTGTTTATCATATAAGAATCAATTCTGCTATACCATGCTCTTGGTGCTTGCTCTAATACCAATTTGTCAGAATCAAGAGAGCATACAAAAAACAAGAACTCAAACAAATAAATAAGAACTGAACAATTGCTACAACAATTTCTTGAAAGAAAGAGATTTTATTGATCTTCAATTTTCCTTGCTTACAATGATGCGCCCAAGCGTCTTTAAATAGATTTGAAAACATACAATAATTAGAAAAGCAAACTCAAGACTAATTTTAGTCTTTACATGCAAACTAACTCTCTAACAAATTCTCTAACAATTTTACTTACTGTTTGTTAACTAACTGAATGCTCAACTGTCAGTTTACTAACTGAATGTTTAACTGCTTGCATGACAAAAGGAGAGAGGTGGGAGAAATTATCTCCAATTAATATTGAATTTCTAACACAACCATATTTTTTATTAAATGATAAAACAAAACGCTTACATTTATACATACTATATTATAACACTACTAAAACAAAAACATAAACGGCTGCCAGATGACCCATTCTATTAACAAGTCTTACAAAGGAAAGAGAGTCAAGTATTGGCTTTTAAGCTGTGAAGTAGTTTCACCAAAACATCTACAAATTGGTTTTCACATCCTTGGCTTCCTTCACAATTCAATATTTTAGTCTTGAACAAATTACCCATTTCAGCAGCCTTGGACCTCACATGTCTGCCCTCTTCTTCAACCATCACGATCCTCACAGCTCTGCAAACATCCCCTCTTCTTATAGATCCATCGATTCCTCTCTCCACTTCAATACCCACTTGCAATTCATTCACAATCAGTTGAGCATTCAATCCCTGATTCAACTGCATAGGTAAAGCAATCAGAGGCAATCCTGCACCCATTCCCTCCATCAATGAGCTCCATCCACAATGAGTTACAAACGCCCCCGTAAATGGGTGCGACAGAATCTCCTGCTGAGGAGCCCACATGCGCAGAACCATTCCTCGATTCGCCACTTTGGATTCAAATCCCTCCTGGCAATGAAGCTGAAACCCTCTTTTAAACTCGATCCATTCCTTCCTCTAAATGGTCTGGAAAACGCAGTATCCACAGAAATGGCTGCAAACTAGCCTCCAATCCTTCGGCTATCTCCTCTATCTGATTCTTGGATAGAAAATATTCTGTACCAAATGACACATAAAAAACAGAAGCAGGCCGTTGCTTCTCCAACCATCTCCGACAGTCAAGTTCTCCTCGAGTATTCTGTTTCAGAGGATAAGGGCGAGGCAGAAGAGCACCCATAGGAATCACCAAATTTCCTGTGACCTTCTGGAAATACTCTAAAAAGTTTCCCTCTAGCTCATAGCAAGCTTTATTGCTATTGCAGCGCAATCATCATAACAGTCAATCAATAGATCTATATTTTTCTCGCCGCCTAGAGTTCTGTAGCTGTAAATGGGCAGTACAGAGCCCATTTCCTATGGTCGATATCGAATTGCAGTCGATGGAAAATCGGAAGGTGGTCGAAGTAAGTCATCGGCTATGATTTCCGCGCCGTGAGATCTTCTCTCAGGACAAAAACCATAGGATATAAAAGCCGCGCCGGAAATTATGAATACCATCATAGGGATTTTCAACTTAAGTGTCACCTTAGAAACCCAGCATAATACATAGCCGAAAATTACAATATCTGGTGAAATCTGCTCAAGTAAAATTTCCAGAGGCTTCTGCAATCCTCTGGCTGCAGTGTGGAAAAGAGGGCTTAGATGGGTTGGAATATGAGATGTGTTTTCAATGCCACGAGGTAGTCCATCCACGTCAGGCAGTGGCAGCTCGAACAGATTCAGATTCAGTTGCTTCTCTGTGAAAAAGAGTTTGATCTTGACAATATTAGAAGGAGTTGAGACAAATGAGATTTGGATATTACCTGTGTCTAAAAGCCTCTTGGAAAGCTCAACAAATGGAGAAATGTGGCCGTGAGCAAGCCATGGGAACATCACCACTTGAAACTCACTTCCATGTCCACGATGATCAGAGCTTCTGCGATTCATCGTCTCCATCGAATAGAAGAAAGAAAGAACTCGAGTGCAGAGACAGATGGCTATGAATTTCTTAAAGATAGATTTGGCTTTCTAGAACATGTTGAGTGTATTATAATCTAGCCGAAATTGCAGTCCAAGATGCTTGCATTAGGCCCACGTCTCTTGTTTTTTATAATTTCACTTCAACGTCACCTCTAGACTATAAATAAATAATTTTAAAATCGTCGATATATAAAAATTGAGAAAATCGTCCCACTATAATAGTGGGATATCTTAGGACATACACGTAATCGCTCTCTTGGTTCATAGATTTAACTTTCTGTGTCTTGTGCTTTTTGGCCTTTTAGTTTGTGGTTTTCACAGTAAAACTTGGAGAATATCAGGGCCTCCTTATCAATTTTCATCATTTGTTTATTTTGTTTCATAATTTTCTTTCTCCCGATTTTATTTAGGTCTCTTGTTTGAAAAATAAGACAATGGCCATGGGAAGTATTTTCTCACTTTGAATTAATCATATTCTTTTGTAATAAAATTTACATAGTGTATGTACATGTTTCCTAGTTTTCTTTCTCCCGATTTTATTAAGGTCTCTTGTTTGAAAAATAAGACAATGGCCATGGGGAGTATTTTCTCACTTTGAATTAATCATATTCTTTTGTAATAAAATTTACATAGTGTATGTACATGTTTTCATTCACATTTTTCTTCTTCTATGATAGTGTCTCAACCTCCATGTCACTATATCATCTTTCCTTTTACATTTTTTATAATTAGGGAAATTGAATCATTCTATGTTCATTTCCATTTATCTTATTTTTCACTTCATTTTGGGTAGAGAACGGTTAGTTTTGTGATTAGATTTTTTTTATGGTGAAGGTTTAGGAATACTCAAGCATTATTAGTTGTTAAGTTTTTTTCATAGTAGATAGGTGTGAGTTCTCTTATAATAGTCATTTACGATTAGTTTTCCTAAATTTATATGGGAGAAGAAAATAGATTTTTTTAAAGAGTTATAAAGTATATTTTAAAAGAATGGAATGCTTATATATATATATATATATATA
Organism: Torreya grandis; assembly: GCA_037957365.1. Taxonomy (NCBI): domain Eukaryota; kingdom Viridiplantae; phylum Streptophyta; class Pinopsida; order Cupressales; family Taxaceae; genus Torreya; species Torreya grandis. The sequence goes on along the minus strand of JARHVA010006561.1, from coordinate 624,596 downwards.
TATATATATATATATATATATATATATATATATATATATATATATATATATATATTAAAGTGAGATCACACCATAAGACTTAATTTTTTTCACACATCTCTTATTTTAGTTGAAACTCAAACTCCACAGTTGGTCTCATTATAGAATAAAGCTCTATTAAATATGATGGGTCACTATGTTGGGGTAGGGGATCTCTCTATATCTATCTATTTTACATTTTGATACCACCTATTTTCTCATAATAAGTACTCAATCTTCATAGTAGACCAATGACTCTATAAGGGGTCATGAGAATTGGAGAGTGGGAAGCTAAGATCCGTTTAATTTCCATGCATAATATCCTTCATAAAATGATATTTTTACTTCACTAATTAATCTAAGATTTCTCTTACTGGGTAGGCTTCACTATGACCATTGATGTTCACACCTCCATAGTATTGCCTATTGATTAGATTTGTTTTTTATTTTTTTAATTTTTTGCTAAAAATCATATTTTTCCCTTAGTGATGACCTGTATTCCCTCCCTCCATTTCCCCCCTTGACAATTATGTTTATTTCTAAATATTTTCCATCTTTTGTATTTTCCATTCATCATTTTTTAAAGACATGTTAACATTCTATAAGTATTATTATTTTTCATTTTTGAATGTAAATTGTATCTTTGAGTTGTTGTAAGATGCTCTTTTGGTCACTGCATTATCTTTCTAGGATTTACCTTAGTTACACTTGGGATCTTGAATTTTCTATTCAATTTTTATAACACATCTAATTCCATTTCTCCCTTTTATGTTTTCAAGTTTCATATTTTTGTTGAAAATAATCCCAACTACCCCTACATTTATTTCTCCACTGTAGACATTCAATTTTTCCTACCCAAACATATCTCACAAATTTGCTTGCATGTGTGAAGTATCATTTCTTTAGCTAAGTCTATTTAAATAATATTTTACAATTTTCAAATATATAACAAATTTAAATGAAAATACAAATGTATATCTTCTTTGGAAGGATTTATTAGCTAGCATAATTAAATGTAATTAAATTTATTTTGTTTTCCCTCTATTGCTAGGTTATATGTAAGCTTTAGTTAGTAATTTTTGTATTGAATGAAATGTAATGAAAAGGTAGAATAGCCAACATTTTTTACAACAATAATTAGTAAAAGCAATCACAATATTATTGTAGCAACAACTTGGACAAAGGAGCATATTTATGGTATTTTTTTATTACAAGAAAGAGCAGTACCTTTGGGTATTGGTTTAATATGTAATGTGATCTATGAATGTAATTAAGTTTATGTAATTTTGAAATATAAATATTTACAGTTCCTCTCTATTTTATCTTTATTTTCTATCTCTATTTTTCTCTGTTCTATTTTATTATTCTATCCTCTACCTCTTCCTTCATGTGGTATTAGAACTAAAGGTTTTATAAAAGGATTTAAAGAGTATCTAACAAAAGCTTAACAATCATCAATGGTAGCTCCAAGCACAAGTTTAATAAACCCACAAATTCCTCAGTTCAATGGCAAAAAATATGATTACTAGTCAATGATAATGAAGGCATTATTCTACTCTCTAGATATTTGGGAGATTGTTGAAAATGGTTACCAAAAACTAGTAGATGCAGAAACATACAATGCACTAACACAAGTAGAGAAGGATTTGCCACAAGACAAAAAAAAGAAGGATTCCAAATCTCTCTTTTATATTTTCCAAGAAATTCATGAGAGAATATTTACAAGAGTTACGACATCAAAAAAATCAAAACAAGCATGGAATATTTTGCAAACAACATAACAGGGAATGGCCAAGGTGAAGACAACAAAATTTCAAACACTGAGAAGAGACTTTGAGACAATATTCATAAAGGAGATGAAATCAATAGACTCATTCTTTACACAAATTATTAGATTGGTAAATCAAATCAAGTCTCATGGTGAGACAATTGAATCAAAAAGAGTCATTGAGAAGATTTTGAGAAGTGTACCTACAAGGTTTGAGTCTATTATTGTGGCCAGAAAGGAGACTAAGAATCTCTCTCAAATTTTAGTGGATGAATTACATGCATCTCTCATTTCACATAAGCATAGGTTGAGCAAAGCAACAAACTCATCAATGGAGCCTTCTTTCAAGACATAAGCTTCAATCAACCAAGGTAGAGGTAGAGTAAGATCAAATTGAAGAGGAAGAGGAAGAAATTCGTATAGAGGTGGAAGAACCAGCCCATCAAACTCAGGTGGAAGACGCAGAAGCCAAAGTTTGAATAAAAATCAACCGCAAAGACAAAGGTATGATAAAACACAAATCCATTGTCATTATTGCAAAAAATATGGGCATTATTCAAATTAATGTCTAAAGAAATAATATGATTTTAGGTAGTAAAATACAAATTTTACAAAAGAAAATTAATACCATGGCAATATGTTCTTAGCTTTTAATGTTGCACGAGAACAACAAAATAATATATGGTTTTTAGATTTGGGATGCAACAATCATATGAAAGGAAACATAGAACTATTTTTTACTTTAGGTGAAAATGTAAAATCAGATGTAACATTGGGAAATGATAACAAAGTTTCAGTTATCGAGAAAGTAAAAATTAACATTCTAACTAAAAGAGGGGGGGGGATGTTTATTTCTGATGTTTATTTTATCCTTGGCTTAAAACACAATTTTATGAGCATTGAAAAACTCATTCAAAAGGGATATAGATTATTTTTCAAAAATAGAGAATGCACAATCTTAGATAAATATCCAAGAGATTAGATCATTGTAAAATTTCAACTAAAAAACAATAGAAATTTTCCCCTAAGGATACAACTAGATTTGAAAATAGAATTTTCTCAAACACAACAACTTCTGGATAAAGGGAAAGGAGAATCAGTCACGCAAATATTTTTTCAAGCAGAAATTAAGGATGAAAATTGGTTATGGCATCTAAGATTTTGGCACCTAAACTTTGGAGGTTTAAACTCATTTCATAGGAAAAACATGGTAAAGGGATTTCCACTCATATGGAAACCAACAAGGCTATGTGAAGGATGCATTATGGGAAAACAACATAAAGACTCATTTCCAATAGGACAGCCAATAAGAGAAAATGCACCATTAGAAAATTTTCACTCATATTTATGTGGTCCTAGGAAAATGCCATCAATTAGAAGAAGATATTATTTCATGACATTCGTTGATGACTACACAAGCAAAACATGGGTCTATTTCCTAAAGCATAAGGATGAAGCATTTGATTTCTTTCACCAATTCAAAGCTCTTATGGAGAAACAAAGTGAGCATTATATCAACGCATTGAGAATGGATAGAGGAGGTGGGTACATTTCAAATGACTTCATAATATTTTGTAAAGATCATGGTATTCACAAAAAATTCACTAGTAGATACACATCTTAACAAAATAGTGTAGCTAAAAGAAAAAATAGAACAATCATGGAAATGGAAAGGATCATGTTAAAGAAAAACACTTATCAAATGAGTATTGGGCTGAATTTATTTCATGTGTAGTCTATATAATGAATAGATGTCCAACCATGAGTCTAAAGAATATGATTCTAGAAGAAGCATGGAGTGGAAGAAAAGATGATGTTTCTCATATGAGAGTATTTGGATGTGTAGCATATGCACATGTTCAAAATGAATTGAGAAAGAAATTGGATAATAAAGGAGAAATATGCATATTTGTGGGATATAGTGAATAATTGAAGGCATATAGGTTTTACAATCCAATAACAAAGAAGGTAATAATCAATAGAGATGTGCAATTTATAGAAGAGGAAGCATGGGATGGCAGCTTAGAGAAAATAGTGAATGTCACAAGTTTTCCACAATGAGATAGAGAAGAAATAACACTAGTAAGCACCCCTTTAATCAAGACTCCTTCCACTCCCATTAAATCTCAACAAAATGGTCCTCAAGTGACACCTCAAACAAGCATAATAACAACCTCACAAATTCAAGCAAACACGCCTTAAAGTGCATAACAAACACCAACAATAATAGGAACTCATAGTGTACGATCATCAAGTCCACATTCTACAAGTTCAACCTCCAGTGACACATCAAATCCAACATTAGAAAGCTTGAGAAGACAAAAAATCTGAAGTATAAATTATATTTATGAGCAAAATGAAGGTTAGAATAGTGCAGGTTTGAATTCTCTTTTTGCATTATATTCACATGTTGATGATCCTATTCATTTTGAAGATGCAATTAAAGATGAAAGATGGGTAAATGCAATGGATAAAGAAATAGATGTTATAGGAAAGAATGAAACATGGGAGCTAGTGAGCCTTCCACAAGGAAAACAAGTTATAGGATTAAAGTGGGTCTATAAGACTAAATGCAATGTATAAGGAAGGATTGAAAGGCACAAAGCAAGATTGGTTGTCAAGGGATATAAATAATATCTAGGTAGAGACTATGATGAAATATATGCTCTCGTTACAAGAATGGAAATAATAAGGGTAGTCTTAGCAATAGCAACCCAACACCAATGGAAGGTATATCAAATGGATGTAAAGTCACCCTTCTTAAATGGAGTATTAAAAGAGGAAGTGTATGTGGAGCAGCCACTTGGATATGAGGTACAAGGGAAAGAAGATAAAGTTTATAGGCTGAAAAAGGCACTTTATGGGTTGAAGAAAGCACCATGGGCATGGTATAACATAATTGACACATATGTTTTGAGCAATGGCTTTAGCAAAAGAAATGGGGAGCGTACTCTCTAAATCAAGGAAAGTGATGGTAAGATATTAACTATTATTTTGTATGTAGATGATTTAATATTCATGGGGAATGATGATATTCTCATTATTGGTTTCAAAGACAATGAAAAATGAATTTGAGATGATAGATTTAAGACTGTTACGATATTTTCTAGGCATTGAAGTGAAACAAAATCAAAGTGGAATTTTTATTATTCAATTAGAATATGCATCTAAGATCTTGAATAGGTTTAAAATTCAAAATAGTAAGCTTGCTCGAACACCAATAGCCATAGGTCTGAAATTGAGTAAAATAATTGTAGCAACAATGTCAATCTAACCCTATACAAAAGCATGGTTGGAAGTCTAATGTATTTGACTAAAATAAGCGCTGATATAATGTATGTAGTAAGTTTAATTTCAAGGTTTATGAAGACTCCAAAGGAGACACATTGGCTAGAAGCCAAAAGAATCTTAAGGTATGCCAATGGAACCAAGGGATATGGAATTTTGAATAGTGCAACAAATGATTTTAAGTTAGTTGAATACATGGATAGCGATTGGGAAAGAAGTTTAGATGATAGAAAGATCACATCAGGTTATGCATTTCATTTGGGTTTGGGAGTCATTTCATTCGCATCTAAGAAACAACCAATTGTTTCCCTATCTACAGCTGTAGATGAGTATACAATAACAACAGGGGCAGCATATCAAGCCATTTGGATGAGAAGAGTGTTAAAATATTTAAGGCATGAACAAGAAGGGGAAACTAAAATATTTTGTGATAACAATTTAGCAATTGCACTATCCAAAAACTCAGTTTTTCATAAAAGAAGCAAACACATTGGCACAAGGTATCATTTTATAAGAGAAGTAATCAATGATGGAGAAATTGTTTTGGAACATTGTAGGTTAGAAGAATAGCATGCTAATATCTTCACAAAGACATTAGGAAGGGAAAGTTTTTCCCATCAAAGAGATAACTTTGGCATTATGGATGGCAATAATTTTGATTAAGGGGGAGTGTTGGAAATAATCCCAATTGTGCCCACATTTATTTATCCACTGTAGACATTCAATTTTTCCTACCGCGACATATCTCCCAAATTTTTCGTGCATGTGTGAATTATAAATTCTCTAGCTAAGTCTATTTAAATAATATTTTTCAGTTTCCAAATACAGGATAGATTTAAATGAAAATCTAAATGTATATCTTCTTTGGAAAGATTTACCAGCTAGCACAATAAAATGTAATTAAATGCATTTTATTTTTCCTCCATTGTTAGGTTATATATATGCTTTAGTTATTTATTTTATAGTGAATGAAATGTAATGAAAAATTAGAGCAACCCACATTTTTTGTATCAGCAGTTAGTAGAAATAACCAAAATATTGTTGTAGCAATAACTTAGACAGAGGAGCATATTTATGGTATTTTTTGAGTTAAACGAAAGAGCCATAGCTCTAGGTATTAGTTTAATATGTAATGAAATTAATTTTATGTAATTTTGAAATATAAATATTTGAAACTCCTCTCTAATTTATTTTTGTTTTCTATCTCTATTTTACTCTGTTCTATTTTATTAATTTGTCCTCTACCTTTTCCTTCACGTGTTCTCATTAGATGTTTTTTGGTAAAAATAATTTTTTCCCTTAGTGATTCCCTATCTTCCCTCCCTCCATTTGGCCCCTCGACAATTATGTTTATTTCTACATATTTCCCATCTTTTGTATTTCCCATTTATCATTATTTTAAGACATGTTAGCATTCTGAAACTATGATTATTTTTAATTTTTGAATATAAATTGTATCTTTGAGTTTTTATAAGATACTCTCTTGGTTGTTGCATTATATTTATAGGATTTAAATTAATTATGCTTTGGATCTTGGATTTTTTATTCAATTTTTATAAGACATCTCATTCCATCTCTCCCTTTTATGTTTTCATGTTTCATATTTTTGCAGGCCATTTAGTCTTGTTTCTACTTTCTTATATTCTTGATTTCTTCAATGTTATGTAACCTTGAACATGATGGTTTTCATTTTTTCCTTTGTTAAATATTTTTCCTTGGACCTGGTGTTTATAATATAACCTTATCAATATTGGGAAGCTTGTTTTTTGAAGTTTTATAATCATTCTCTAGAGTTTTCATTTAATTTTATTAATTTTAATATTTTGAATACACTTGAATTAATTTTGTTTCTTTGAGCCTTGTATGTTTAGGGTTTTTAAATGTAGTTATTGCAGTTGCTATGATAGACACTATGATATTTGCATACATTATTTATGAACAAAGGTATGACAATGTATGTATGTGTTATTTTAAATTATTCATTCATTACTGGTTATTTCATCAATTATTATTAGTTATACTATTTTGTGTTACTATGTATCTTTTCCAAAACACCATCTTATGTTACATTAATGTGATACATGATGATATTCTAGTGGGGTATATGTGTACAATTAATATTTTTCACTTTTATAACTTTCCCGACAATTTATCTAGTATGGGATTTTCATCATATCAATCTCGTTGAGTGTATGTCCTAAAGAGTGCACTAGGAATGGAGTGGGATCAACTCATAATACATTGAAAAAAATGTTTGTATTTATTATATCATACATTCATTACTATTATATTTACCTCCCATGAGTTTCTTTCTATTTTGTCTCTCTCTATCTACTTTATGCTCAGTTTTGCTTTCTACCCTATATTCCTACTATATTGGTCATGTTTATATAATTTATTTCATACCTTTCTTTCTCTATAATATATCAATGTGGTTAGGCCAATACAATTTTGAATCTTGTCTCTATCAATTATATTGTAGGTATGGTCAATACTATTCTTTGTCATCATACATATTTTTTACTTGTATCAGTTTGTTTGATATATTTGGTGTATAGTTTAAGCTTAATTTTTGTTTGGAATCATATATACATATAGGTCATATTATCATTTCAACATATATAACATATTAATTTTCTTTAATTTCACTTTCATTTATGATCTTAAGTAGAAAAAGGAGGAGTTATAAGTTAAAATCTCATCTTAGAGGTCTAGTCTTGGTTAAATTTATTTAAATCTCAATAGAATGAGTCATTTTGAGGAGGTGTCATAGTGTTTGGATTCCATAATTAATGATATATAGGTCTTATTCATTCATTTTCAGTTATTCATCCTACAACATCTTATGTAGAATAAAAGGGGAGCTTGATGCACCAATGAGTCATGCCAAAGGTAAGTATCATTATTTCTATTAATTAATTTATTTAATTAGTAGATAGATCTAGTTATTGATTTTTTTATTGGATGTGTGTTGTTTACAATTAATTATGATCTTTGTTATACCAAATAAGATGATATAGCTATAATATTGCTTAGGCTTACCATTATCACCTTATGTTACATAGATCACCCATTCGTTGACCATTGCACCACTTAATTTATTCATAGTTTATTATGCTACAAATATCATGAATTTAGGTTACCTTTTTCCTTTATTTTCATCCATGATATATCTTTAATATATTGTTGACATGTCTACTTTGTTACCATTGACATATCATTTTATTTATTTGGAGATCTAATTAGAACCTTACCTCATATCTTAGGCATAGGATTTCGAACCCTATAACATAGATGAAAAGTTTGAATTACACACTAATAGATTTATGACCACCTCAAGTATTGGTAAAAACCAACTAAATATATGCAGGCTCTATTATTATGAACTTGTTTTCATCATATTATATATAGAGAAAAATAATTGTTATTGGTCATCCTAGTCCATAAATACACCATGTACTATAAAAATAACCCAATCTATATAATTTTTGAGCTTCAACCATTAAATTTTTTTGACAAGAAATACAATTTTAACAACTCCAAAATTTAGTATGCAATTTTTTTAAAAAATCAGTTACCCTTTATTGTAGAATATTCCATGTCATTTTTAATGTTTGGATTATTTATAAAGTTTTAAGTTACAAAATTAATGAATTTCACACTCATACACTTTATTTTCCCATCAAAATAAAGTTTACACAGATTCACCAATGATGACACAACTTTTTCATATAACTATAGTTATATGTTTTATTTTTTAAGGACATTTTTTTAACATTATGTTGATATGAAATGATATCAAGAATGCAATTAAAAATGTGTCATGATTGACAATGTCCTACATGTGATGGTATTTTAAATTTCACATGTTTTATCCACCAATTTAGGCTTATTTATGATCTGTATTGTAAAAAATATTTTTTTTAATTATCAATCCTTGAATACTGGGATGTGGGAATTTTTTTTTTCATTTTTCATTTTTATCACAAGGCCTTTTATTTTGGCCTTTGGCCTTGCATTATTTCTTGTGAAATTTCCCTATTTTTTCTTTTTTTAGTGTTTTATGGTAAAATTTATCAAGGCCAACTAAATTGCTTCACAACCTAGTTTACACCAAAAAATATTTATGTTTTTTTAGAAAGTGAGTTGTACTATTGTAGAGGATACATGAATCTGGTTAGAAATAAATTGGTCCATAATTATAAGCCCTATATGCTTTAGGTACATAAAAGTAGAAAATTTTAGGAACCCCTTTGAGGTACGGTTGATACTAGTCTCTCTCACTCACTCACTCACACACACACAGACACATGTTAGAGGTAGACTCACTAAAAGGGGTGGTGAATCAATGAGCCTAGATAAACCAATTTCAATTCTAATTCCTTTAGACTCTTAATTATTCGATACATATATTCATGAGGCATACACATCATTCATAGTAGTGAAAAAGAAAGACAATGCAAGATCAAACACATGACATAAATGGGAAACCCTCTTGGGGGATAAAACCCACTAAACCCTACAAGATGGACTATAGTCCTATAATGACAAGATATACTTTAGACTAGTTTTAATAGATCAAGGAACTACCATCCATTACTTCAGTGAGACTGCAATCCCACAAGGAGCTACAACACTTTTCTAGTTGAGATACCACAATAACTAGACCTTTATAAAGTTTCACCTTACAAGGAGGATGTAACCCCTACATGTTGAGCTAACACAACAACACCTATGAATATTTACACCTTTGAACTCATGTCTTCAACATCTGATGATGGACCTCTAATTATCACTCTTCACCTTCACTCACAGTCAGTCTTGAAACCTACAAAAGCATTGTTATGACATCAAAAATAAGACCTAGATGTCATACACACTATCATCAAATTGCTCTGCCATTCAACCCATCCACTTATCACTCATATCCTTCACCTTGCCTTAGCTCACCATACACATTGTTGACCAAATTTGACTTTTAGGTCAAATTCGGGCACCACTAGGTAAAAATTTGGTTCTTTAGATGTTTAAAGGAGACAAATATATTTTAATGAAGTTTTTAATAGGTCATTCAATGGTATTCAATGATATATTAGCCTTGGTCATGAATTTCATTAGCCAACATGTCTTTTTGAGTCATTTTATGGGTGAACAAGGTGTATTTAATGTTTTGTACATGTTTTTTGGGAAATGTGAAGGTTAAAAATATTATTTAATGCCCAATACATCCATATAATTCATAATTAACCAACAAAACTTAAATATGACAAATTATGTAGAAGAAAAAGCAATTTTCTAGTGAAAGGAGAAGAAAATGGCACTTGTACGGCCTCTTTAGGAAGTGTGCCACTTGAAAAAAGTTAAAATATGAATATTAATATTATAAATACTGACATAAATTTTTTAAATAGTCTAGATAGGTCATTTTAATGCCAAAACTATTCTACTCCTTTTCACCTTTCTTGGCAAGCAAAAGTGACTTATAGGGTTTTGCTTGGTATGGATAGCTCATATGGTTTCAGGAAAATTTTTTTTGGTAGATTATATTATAATTATATACCTTAAATTTAATATAAATATTAAAAATATTGATCAATTTTTTTTTAATGAACCATTGCTAACAAGTTGACTATGCAAATCTAATAGTTGTTTCATGCACCCTATAAATTTTGATTCATTATGAGAAATTACATATAACTAAATATCTAGGGTGGGATATATAGTATTTTTAATTAGTTATAAAATTTTACCCACTCTTATTTTCATCTTTCATGGTGTTTGGATGAGCAATATAACTCACTTTACAAGAGGGTGTCACCATGTGTAGTTTCAACTGAAGTGTTTTTTTGATTGAGTGTGCTCTCTTGTAGGGGTCTCATATAGTTGGTAGATGGTATTAAATATATTCATAGGTCATGTGACCACTTCCTTCCATGTTTTGGTTTCACCATGTCATCTCTTGGGTTATTTGCAAGCTTGTCTTCCTCCATTATCAACTCTTTGCCCAACTTCACTTGTAATCACATGTATGAGATTTTTTAACTTATCCATGGAAGTTTTAATCAGGTTATTACAGTTTTAAAATACATAAATAGTTTTATAAATTTCATATAAATTATTCGAAAAGGTGTAATTATAGTCACAAGCTCATCCACCATGCTACCTTAGTCATGAGATGCCCCTGTCTGTTGTATTAAATGTATATGTAGGTGTTTCTCATATTGGGGAATATATGTTGGAGTTGGTTACAGGTGTTTATTGATGGATATAATGTATTTTAAGGTTTAAAATTCACTTTAGTTGTTTTGTAATCTATTCTCTAACATATTCTTTCCCAATTCCATGTCCTTCCTGCATAAAACATCCTAATGCACACCTACAGGGCCTTGAAAATGTCCTATTAAAGTGTGATATAAAAATATAATTTTCCAACCTCTTATAATTTATATATGTTAATTTAGATTCATAATGGAAGAATATAAAATTCACATTCATAGGAAGTTTCATCTTGTTCATACCTAGCTCACTGTTGGTGTATTAAAGCATTCACATACAGGTGGTTGAATAGGGTGCTAAAGTGCTTTCATGGAAAGAAATAAACATCTAAACACTACTGAAGGCATGGAATGATAAATAAGTTTTGATAGACCCAAAGTGTATATATATATATCAAAAGATTTTTATAACATGTTGAAAAGCTTAAGGACTATTTCAGACCATTTGTCCCTAAAAGGATAAAATAGAGGTCAAGAGGGTTTTGATAACTAACATATGAGAGGGTGGAAAATGGTTTTAAGGTATCTTAATAGATTTTTTTTTTATCCCATACATATTTCAATTACCTTGAAAAATATTTTGGATAGATCACTAATGGAGATTGGTCAATAAGAGGCCTAAAGTTTCCTACAAAATCACTGAATTCAAGTATAGATATCTACATGCCTAAACCCAAAAGTGACCTTATGATCTATATTGAACATCTTAGGTGATACCAAATTTGGAATTGATTTCAAATGCTTCAAGGGAAACTCATAACCTAGAATTATCATCAAAGGAATAGATGGAATTTTATTTACCTTGCATGGACACTCCTAGTCTGTATACTATGTATATGTTGACCTACAAGCAGGGTTTAGAGGAAGAACATCTCAGTATAGCGACATGACCTTGTTTTTAAGGTTTAAATGTTTTTTGAAGGTTTCTAGAGAATACTTTTGTTGAAGAACATGGTGTGTGACTTCAAAATGGATTTAATTAATCTTTAACTATAACCAAGGTCCAAGGAGAAAAGACACCCATAGGGTTTTATCAAGCCCAAAACAACTGACTATGTTGACAGAGATGAAAAGGTTAGGTTTATTAAAGTGGAATTTTCCAAACATAAATTTTAAAAAAAAAAAAAAAAAAACATATTTAAATCATGTTTAATTTACCTAAAGGCTTCATATAGGGTATTTATGCACTAGGACCAAAGCCCAACTAAGCACATAAGTACATGTAGGAATAGAAAAGTAGGCTTCCTCAGTCAAGTTTGGAGATACTCAATCTTGACGTTCAAATGTTCATGAGAATGAAAAACATGATATATATGATCTATAATATAGTAAAGTGAATTTAAATATTAGGTATATATTATATGTAATTTTTTATACCTAAGAAAGAGACTACCCCTACAGGATCTTTTTAATGATTAACATAGTCAACAATTCACCAAGTCTATAGGCAGAGTCTAGTTAAGGTGTTTGGCAAAGTTGATTTGTTGTTAAAATTGTAAATTATTTCATGAAAAGTATGAATATTGTATTTAATTTCTTCACTAATCATGAAAAAATTTCAAGTGACGAAATAATCACCTATAAGAAAGTGTCTCAGTAAACACCTAGAGAAGCTCAATCTTGAAGTTCAAGGTATATAGGCAGGGTTGACAAGAGTTTAAACATGATAAATATTATGTGGTAATATCAATAAAGGTTATAATAATTTAATTAATAATAATAATTATGAAACAAACCTAAAATACCTCTTGTACCCCTATGCTCACCTTCAACCACTATGTTGCATTCTTGAAACATGAAGGTGAGGTAAAGGATTAAACATGTCTAGGGAATAGAGGAAGGCTATTATCAAGGTAGAATGGTTAATGATAGGTATTGGAGTTATTTTTCAAGCATAAAGTCCTAAAAATTTTATCATTTTCTTTCCCTATTTAGCCAAAGGGGAAACAATCTATACAATGAGCTAAAAAGCCTCTTTCCTCAATAAGAAAGTGTGAGAATTCAAGATGAAATGGGGGTTTTTAAGTGATTTAAAAGCTTAATGAGAATGAATTTGAAATGGGAAAATTTTTGAAGCCACATTTATGTATTTTTTGGCTTATAAAGGTCATTCTTAAGAGCACTTGAGAGAAATACAGGAAAATATGCCTTTTAGAGGCCTTTTTTTAGACATTTGGAGTTGCTTAGACACCCAAATAATGGAATTAGGAAAAAAATAGGTAAAAATGATAATTATAACCTGTAATAGATCCAAAAATATTAAATTTTCCATGGGGATGATGAATTTACCTTATTATTTTGTCTCAGAGGTCAGCTAGTCTAGGAAAATCAAACATTGGCAAAGTGAGGTAGTGTTTGCAAAATGATCAAAAGACTTGACATGAATCTTTGGGAATGTCATGGAAACATTATATAATGTGTATAGAAGGAAAATTTATTACAATAAATCACTATATCAAGCTCATAATCCTCAGGGTGACCAAATTGCTCATGCATATAGTCCAATTAAGTAAACTGCCACTAGGCCTAATTGGCAAATGAGAAAAGAAGATGAAGTAGGGTGCTTGAAGGGATATGTAGTGGATTGGTAAGATAAAATTAGGTTTAAATATTCATAATATACCAACTTGCCTACAATATATCATTCCTAAAAACCAAACCTAGTAGGGTGCCGATTAGACCTATTAAGCTTTGGAAAGGCCTAATGCCAAATGGTAGTACATCTTCAGTCCTACCCTTTGGTGAACTATAAATATGGTTGAGGAAGGTTAGGGAGGTGTATATAAAAATTATGTAACTCATATTATTTATATAAACCCACTTAAAATACATTTCTATCCCAGAAGGAGCTCAAACATGCAGGAGTAGAATCAAGCTTGAAGAGGTGTTTTCAAATGCTTAGATGTTCTCAAAGGTTTTGAATCAGAGCCAAAGGGATTAGGAGAGCTTATTAGGGTACCTTGAAATCTATTTTTTGTAATTTTAAGTTAGGTTTTATTTTATATATTTATAAACAAATATTAAGACCCAAAATTGCTCAAAACACTAATAAACTCGCAACCAGGACCCAATGGAGAAAACAAGCTTTGGAAGATATACAAATGACATAGTTTGGAAATGAAATATGTTGGATCATGGATATTAATCTCTCAGTTTATATCCCATCAAGACTAATTTTATGTAATTTTAAGGATAGCATGCAAAATAGTGTATTTTTTACCAGCTTTGTGTTTTATAAGTTCTAAAAGGTTTCAGAAGATGAGATAAACTTTTGAGGAAATATATAGACTTTATATAACCCATCATAGTCATTTAATGCATGGGAAAGGCTTATAAGTGTTCAAATAATTTCCTTCATTTTATCTACTCAAAATTATCATAGTGGACACAAGGGTGATCTATACCTTCTCTTTCAAAGGTTATCTCATTTCCTTGACTCAACATCCACTCTACTCAACTAGATCAAAGAAGATAAATAGGTTTTATTCTTATATCATACTCTTGGTATAACCCATCTTAGTTAGCCAATATGCTTACCACACTTGTTACACCTTTGAAATAGGTCTTCATACACATTAAATACAATAACCACATACTCCATAATTTGGCCAATACCTCATTAGCCCCAAACCACTATTAGGTCTTGGTGATACCTAAAACCATTAGGCCTATATACTCACACATTCATCCTTTACCATTAATTTTAATACAAAAAAATATCTCCAGTATCCCCTTTCTCACTCCCACATGGGTCTATTCCATTTTTAACACTAATTCCACACTTGGACCTACTATTTAAGTCTCCTAGCTCTTCAGGTCTTCATACACGGAAAACATAGTCTCAAACTTCTAAACCAAATAATCAAAACTTTCACATAGATATAAGATTATATCACATAGATTAACCCTTTACTACATAATCGAATACTCCATATGCTTTAGACACATAAACGCATGCTTTAATCACTCAAAACAACATATACAAAATGACCACTGAGACTAGTCATATATAGTCAAAATCCAATCAAGATATTTTGACTTTCCATATTTGATCAAGGCATATCATGACACCTAATGAATTATAATAACAATTAGAGACTTGTAGAACATATCTATTGTCATTTTAATCATCAAATCTACTTATAACACCTTCAACTTACCTCTATAATATGGTCACTCAAATTGATAGTACATTCAACAAACATAGTCAACTTATATGTCTTTATTCATATAATATATAGATTTTTAAAACCTCCAAATATCACACAAATGATACTTATGAATTCTAAAACATACTCAAATAGTTACTTCAGCTTTAAACATTGAGATACCAATAAGCACAACTCTATTAACCTTCTCAGGTTACTTGTAGAGCATACACAAAAAACATAGTCAACTTTTAACCTTCATAACTTTGACTATACACACTTTTAGATCTAAAAATATATATATCAAAATATACCTTGGAGTCCTATACAAGTTCACCTTTTACACCATGATAAATTATGCATAGATTGAAATATATGGCCCAAAAAATAGACACTAATCTTTCAATTTTTAAATTCAAATATTTGAATTCAAATGATCATAATAAAACCTTGAATAGTTGACCTCATATTTTGTAATACTAAAATTTTGACTCAATACACATTGTCAATATCTATTTATGAGCCAAGTTTTTATCATTCAATGTGCACCATTTGATCAATCTATACAAACACTTTCTTGTCATAAGATCCTTATCCTTTACCTTTTCTCAGCATTAAACGTCAAACATTTGTCCTCATCTTATTTCATCCTGACATCTTGGAATGAACATGCTCCATTGATCCCTTTATAAGGATCTTGATATTTACTCATCTTAAGCATCAAATAATTTGACCCATTTGAATTACTGTGCACCATAGATCAAGATGTATCAACTCCCATGAATTTTTCAATCTCCATCTAGTCCCAATATTTAATATTGTACAAAAATTACTAAGAATGGGGACCATTTCTTATCTACCTATAACTCCAACTTTGGACCTCAATAATGTTTATTATGCTTAGATGCATGATCTAAAATTTGGATCATATTATTTCCTCACATAGGTGAATCCAACCATGTATTAAGTATCTCTTAAAACCTTCATATGTGTAAGATATAATGCCATAAATATTATTAATTAGATTTTTTCTACCATAGAGCTAACTATGCCAAAAATTGTTTGGAGGGTCAACTTTTCACATACATATCTTTTAATGCACTTTATTGCATGACTTAAAATTTAACACAAATCAACTAGGCACAAAAAAAAAAAAAAAACCCATATTATCATTTTCTTCTCACACCTTCACATGTACAAAATATAACACCATAAAAATGCTTACTCGACTCTTCTTTCCACATTGCAAATTTGGCTAAGTATGGGAAAACACTATAAAACTATCTAGGAGCTCAATTTTGTACTTACTTATATTTTAGTAAAATTAGTCATATGACCTATGATTTAGTGCATAATATCTAGGGAAAAATGTGATCAAAACCATATGACCAACTCCCCTTGACTCATCCACACATGTCAATGGTGACTTCAGTAAACTACCTACTCAAATGTTTTTCCACTAGACCCAAAGTGTCTGGATGAACATAATGAAGAGCTGAATGAATTCCACTCATGAACATAATAAATCCAATCATCCTTGAGTTCTAATAAGACCCCTTTCACATCCTCAAATTATCATACTCATCCTTGAACATCTCTAACCATGCCAACTCTAAATGATCAACCAAGTCTTATTCAAGCATACTAGGACAAGCACATTGCATACTTTGTCATTGCCACATAGACTATCAAGGTAATTCAACCAATCACCAAGACACCTCCGTGACACCATCATTACATCATTTAAAACTCTCCAATAATCTCACCCTTTATCATTTATGTCAACAACCACCATATAGCAATATACAACTCACCTTCCTTCTCTCTCTTCAAGCAATCCTATAATAGGAACTTTCTCTCCCTTTGAAACAATGAAAAATAGGGAAAAAATTGATCTTGAGGACCTAAAAATATCATCAATAGGATAGGATTGCATTGTAAAGATGATACAAACCCCCCATTACCTTGAGCCTACCTCTTCTTGCCTTAATAACTTCCTCGTGCTCCATGCCAACACTCTTCTTCAATGAAGCACTGCAACCAATGAGGAAAGAAAACACAAAAAATATGTAAATCTAATGAAAATAACCAAGAAACATCTAATAAGGACTTGACCTAATATTTATAATCCATTTCACCTTTTGAGCATCTTCAGGTCTCCATTCATCATGAAAAACCACCATATATGATTACTAGCCTTCTCTCTCAAACCACCTCAAGAACCATGAAAAAAACATGCTAACAAATAAATGGAAAACATGAAATAAATCATGCCTTACTATTTTTTTGGAATTTTATCAAAAGGCACTCTTTTTCACACTAGGCATGTCTAGCATCCTTTTAACCCTACCTAGAACTTGTAGAGCTCACAATTTTTAGTAGACACATATTAATAACCTAAAAATTCATATCTAGATCACTCTAATATACCACCTTAATCACAAAAATTTTAATAACCTATCTCATATTCTATGACATACTTCCTTCACAAACCAACTTACCAATTAGGCCTCTATCTTGATAAAAACATGAATAATTTGAAATACAAAAACCTTCATATCTATATTAATCTTGATTTGAAAACCCATTTGAACCATTAAACATATTAATAATCCTTAACTCTCAACTCATAAGGAAAAGCACTTTTCTAAAAGAACGCAAAACCCTAGAATCTCAAAACAAACAAGGTCAAAAAATCTTCTTCTGGTCAATGCACATGTCTTAATGTTTTTACACACCTATAGATAGCCATCACACACTTATAGAAAAAAAATTGAGTCTCCATACCTTTGGGAACATTTAATTCCTATAACGTATTTTAGGCCTACTTGCCTTTAAGCCAAAATTGAGTAAACTTGCCAATCAACAAAGTCCTTCATATTAAGCCAACACATCTTCTAACTACTTTATTTGTCTTGAAACATTGAACAATACCCAAAAAACATCCAATATTCTTCCTCTTTCTATAAAATTCCTCCTTGAAGCTTAGAAAGAGACACCCCTTTTGACATAGAGAAACTAAAAGTCCCAAAACTTTGGAGAGTCCCATATCTCCATAATCTCATCTGACTTGTAGTCCTACTTGATTGTGAATGAATCATTGACTTCTTTTATTTTTTTAGGTTTTTCAATAAATGCTATCACTAGAAACTCTTGGATTTCCTTCATGTCTATCATGGTAGAAAAACCATCTTTGGTCTCAGTCTGATCTCTTCTAATAGGTTTTGATCTCCTCCTTTCACACTAAGAGATACATACACCTTATTTTTATTTGAGAACTCATTCAACTTGTTCTTTCAATACCTATCATTGTGACAAAATCTATGACAACTAAAACAAACAAGATCATTCATACATTTTTCTTGATGATGATTATGATCTTTTTATATCCAGATAGAAGATTAATTCTCTTGAGAGTCTGATATCTTCATCGTATCTAATTATTTGTTTTCTCTTGACTGATTTAAGTTATGATTTATCCAAGACCAATTCATTCTCCTTCCAAGTATTGATGAAAACTCATTCTTGGCTGACTTCCTTTTATAGTCCTTATCTCTATGACCATAGTTATTACATGTATAATAATGATCGTGGAATAAACTAACATACCTTAAAACATTTGGTTTTCTAATTGAATTTCTTTCATCACTTTTAAATCTTTCATTATCCTTAACATACTCAAACTTCTCATTGTTATTTTTCAACTTATCCAATATGACTATAACAAGCTCATGTTCATCATTCAATGAATCTAGATTGGTTTCCAATTGAATGCTCTCATCCTCTTTAGCTCTCATACTTAAAATTGTAGCCATTAACTAACCTATAAGAACTTTTATAGTCTCCTTATCTCCCTTAGCTTTTGTAGCCATATCATCCTTTAATATACATGCTTGCTCTATCAAACTTACCTTAAGAGAATTGACTTGTGCTTCAAGATCGTTGATCATATTCCTCAATTTATGATTTCTATTCTTCTGCTCCTTTAGTTCACTAAGTGTACTTATGAGATCAGCTTCTATATCAACTTCTTCTTGCTTTCTATCATCTTTTCTAATGTTATGGCAAGTTTTTTTGTTAAAAATGATGCTCTTTTCTTTTGAACACAAAATTATCTTGGCATCTACTATATGAACCTCGAGATCATTGATAACATTATCATCCTCTTTGTCATCTTCATATAAAATAGATATTTGTTCTTCATGTGCCTTGATCATAGCCTTCCACTATTTATTCTCTTTATTCAACTTCTTATCCATCTTTATACCTACTTAGGTTCGTTCACCTTCAAGTTTTTAGGCTTCCTCCAAAAGACCCAATTTAATACCAATTATTATAGGTACAATCATTGAGAGGGGGGATGAATCAGTGAGCCAAGATAAATTAATTCTAATTATAATTCCTTAAGATCCTTATTATTCAATACATATATTAATCAATCATACACATCATTCATAGTTGTGAACAAGAAAGATAATTGAAGATCAAGCACATAACACATGACATACATAGGAAACCATCTTTTGGGATAAAACCCACTAAACCATATAAGATGGACTATAGTCTTATGATGACAAGATCTAATTTATACTAGTTTTAACTAATCAAGGAACTACCATCTCTTATTTTAGTGAGACTACAATCCCACAAGGAGCTACTACACCTGTCTAGTTGAGCTGACATAGCAACTAGACCTTTAACAAGTTTCACCTTGAACAAAGGATGAAACCTCCTATATGTTGACCTAAACAAACAAGAACTATGAATATTTTCACCTTTTAACTAATGTCTTCAACATTTTCTAATGGACCTCTGATTATCATACTTCACCTTCACTCACACTCAATCTTCAAACCTATAATAGGATTGTTATGACATAAAAAATATGGCCTAAAGGTCATACACACCATCATCAACCTAATCTACTCTTCAGCCCATCCTTGCCTTTTCCAACTTACACAAAACCTTCACCTTGCCTTTTCCCACCATACACACTTTTTCAAATAGCCTCTTGAGCATACTCACTCATTGTACCTCTTCTAGGCATATTAGGTCCAATGACCTAAATGATCACCTCAACACCTTGATCAGAAAAGAACATCTAATAATTTTCACACTATACTAGTCCTCACTTACTTTTAATTTCTCTTTCAAAGGTTCCCTCCTTTCCTTAACTCAACATTTACACTACTCAACTTTAACAAACATGCCAAATAGGCCTTGTACTTATACCATTCTCTTTGTATAACCCATCTTGGTCAGACAAGATGCTTACCAAGCCTATTACACCTTTAAAATAGGTCCTCATACACATTACATTAATAACCACATATTCCATAGGTCGTCTAATGCCTTAGTATCCCCAAACCACCATTAGGTCTTCGTGAGACCTAAAACCACTAGGCCTACGTACTCACACATTACATGTGTAATTACACAGACCAATTTCATCCTTTACCAATGATGAGAATAAATAAAAAAATATCTTCAATATCCCCTTTGTCACTCCCACATGGGTCCATTCCATATTTAACACCAACTCCACACTTGGACCTACCATTTAGGTCTCCTAGATCTTTAGGTCTTCATACATAGAAAATATAGTCTCAAACTTCTGAACCAATTACTCAAAACTTTCACATAGCTATATGATTAGATCACATGGATTAAACCTTCATGACTTCAAATATACCTCCATGTGATTTAGACACATCAACACATGTTCTAAGAACTCAAAACAACATATACAAATTGACCGCTCAGATGGTCATATACATTCAAAATATAGTCAATTTATTTTTACTCTTCATATCTGATCAAAAGCATATCATGACAACCAATTCATTCTCATAATATTTAAATACTTATATAACATATACATGCTCATTTTCTCCTTCAAATTTACTTAGAACACCTTCAAATTAACTCTGTAAGATGATCACTCAAACTGCCAATGCATTCAACAAACAAATTCAACTTCTATGTCTTTTTTCATATAGTGTATAGATTGGTCAAACCTTAAAATATCAGACATATGAATTTTATGGAGTATAAAACATATTGCAATAGATATTTTACCTTTAAACATTGAGATACCAATAAGCATAACTCAATTAACCTTCTCATGTTACTTGTAGAGCATACATAAAAATATAGTCAACTTTGAACCTTCATAACATTGAATATACAACTTCTAGATCTAAAAATCTATATATCTAGATGTGCCTTGGAGTCCTCTATAATTTCACCTTTTAGACCATGAGAAAATTATATATAGATAAAAATATATGGCTAAAAAACTAGACATTGGTCTTTCCTTTATTAAATTCAAATACTTGAATTCAAATGGTTACAATTAAACCTCAAACAATTAACCTCGTCTCATGCAATCTTGTAGTCTTGACTCAACATGCATCATTGATCTTTGTAGATCAACCAGGTCTTTATCATGTAGTGTAAACCTTTTAATCAATCTATAAAAACATCTACTCATTGTTAGATCCTTATCCTTTATCTTTGATCACTATTAAACCTTGAACACTTGTCCTCATCTCATTGCTTCTTGATATCTTAGAATAAACACACTCTGTTGATCCTTTTGTAATGAGCTTGATTTTTTCTTAGTTTAAGCATCAAACACTTTGTCTCATTTGAATTAGTATTTATCATAAATCTATATGTATGAAATCCAATCGACCCTTCGATCTCCATTTATTCTTGATCTCTAACATTGTGTAAAATTGACTAAGTATGGGGACCATTGCTTATCTATTTGGATGGCTAAATTTAGACCTCAATAATATTTGCTACACTTAGATGCATGATCTCAAATTTGGAACATATGATCTCTTCACATAGGACAATCCAACCATGTATTAAGTAGATCCTAAAACCTTTGCATGTGCAAGATATAACACCATTAATACACTCACTTGGATTTTTTCTACCACAGAACCAACTATGTCAAGAACTGTCTGGAGGGCCAAATTTACACATGCATATCTTTTGATGTGCCTCATTACATGACCTAAAATTTAGCATGAATCAGTTAGGCACAATAATAAAAAAAACCATGTGATTATTTTCTCAACATATCTTCACACATGAGAAATATAGCACCATCAAAATTCTTACTCAGATCTTCTTACCACATTAAAAATCTGGCTAAGTATGGGAAAACACTGTCAAACTACCTAGGACCCCAACTGTGCACTTGCATATCTTTTATCATGCTTAGTCACATAAACTAAGATTTAACACATAATATCTAGGAATAAATTTTATCACAAATATATTACTAACTCCCCTTGACTCATTCACATATGGCAATGGTGATGTCAACAAATTGCCTACTCAAATTTTCAACCATTAGACCCAAAATGTCTAGATGAACATAATGAAGAACTAAATGAATTTTAGTCATGCACACAAGCACTCCGATCATCCCTGACCTTTGATAGGACCCATTACAGATCCTCAAATCACCATACTCATACTTAAACATTTTTAACCATGCCAACTCTAAATTATCAACCAAGCCTTCTTCAAGTATACTATTATAAACACATTACACACTTTGTCATTATAAAATACACTATAAATGCACTTCATCCACTCACTATGACACCTCCTTGACACCATCATGACATCATTTATAACTCTCTAACAACACACACACATGTGCCACCACACACAAACACTCATCACATTAAAATTCTTGATTAACTTCAAATCTAACATGCATTCTACATTGTAAACAATAAAAAGTAATCATAAAAAAAACAATGCATTACAAATGAAAAAAATTAACTTCTTACCTTAATTCATTTATTCTATTTTATGTACACTTATATACAACCTATATTATGGTACAGGAACATCAACATTTGTATACCACATTTAATAATACACAATACTAGATAATATTACATGATTTACATGCATCTTGTGTTCTATTTTAGTGTGTAACAATACATATGATAATAATAACTAATTGAGATTATCCAAATTTTATCCTACTAACATTATTTTGATCCATTCTAATGGCACCTATCAATATTTCATTAAATACATATTCACTAGAAATATTTAATCCTTTTTTGATTATTTAGATTACCCAATTGTAGATTTATAAATCAAGTTTCATGACTCGATTATTTATAGTTAACTATATTCTAAAAGTGCAACAAATGATTACTACTTAGTTTTAATTTTTGTAGTTCATAATTACATTATATCATGGAAATACAACACATAAATGGAAATACAATACATATAAAATCCATAACTAACATTTTAAAATATACATTAAAAAAAGTGACTTAGTTTTGGTTTCAATGTCTTTATAGTTCCATAATTTAATTACATCCTTTACAGATAAGAAGATACAATCAAGTTAACATGTAACAAATATTTTCTTCACACTAATTGGGAAAATTATCAGAATATTTCTAAACCCATCACTAAATTATGTAGAATTCAAATAGGGAAAGTGTCATAAAAAGATTTACCTCCAACCACAGAGCCCTTTGGATCCTCTGAAAACATATCATCCACTTAGAGTGGCCCTACCCTTTATGATAAGGACATATATGAATTTAAAGATAAGAAAGAGATCATTATATGATTAAATATTCCCCACATATAGTCTACACAACATGTTGTATGTGTGATTTTTAAAAAAATGAGTATATACGTAATGTATACTACATGTATATATTGTTTGTGGCATAAGTCTAGATTTGACAAGTCCAACTTGTTGAATCTGAGATCAGAAATTTTTTGAGTCATAATGACACTTATCATTATTTACTTCCATTATTTATTAATTGCATCCCAAAGTTTACGTATTTAACCCTTTACCTCCCCGACTTAAACATTCAATAATTATTTTCCCTTGAATGTCTGTTGAGAAATAACACTATAATCTTCATAAGTGTTTTACAAAAAGTTACCTTTCACTGAAGGTATGCAATAATTTACAAAACATCCTGCAGATGAATCCAAAAACCTCATAAAATATTATTTCTAGATGACAAGATTCATATTTTTTGGTCTATGGTCTTATTTACAGAAAATACAATTAATTTGATTTTCACAAGGTCATTCTAACTAGACTATTAAAACTATAAAGGATTATAGTAAATAAATATTATTCTCTAATGTTTCCATCTTGAATTATGGATTATATTAATATTTTAAGATTAAATTTGAATATATAAATATCATCAAATAAATTCGTAATGGGAAGGGTTAATAACCAACAATCTCAGTCAAAATATTTTTGTGTTGAAAAAAGAAAGATCTCAACAACATAGATCTTATGTTTTAGGTTTTTTATATTTTTTAAAATAAATATCTCAACAATTTATCTCTGCTTTTATTTTTTCAAGTTCTTATTGAAAAGTGCTTCTCTTAGAGTCTTATTAATCTACTAAGGTTACCAGGGAAAAAATATATATTCAACACACACACACACACACACACACTCACACACACACACACACACACACACACACACACACACACACACACACACACACACACACACACACACACACACACACACACACACACACACACACACACACACACACACACACACACACACACACACACACACACACACACACACACACACACACACACACACACACACACACACACACACACATCCCAAAAAAGCTAAAGGATAACACTTTATTTCATCCATGCCCCTATTAACCACTGTGTACTAGGCAAGCCTCCCTTCATTTTATCTCAATGTGTGTGTGTGTGTGTGTGTGTGTGTGTGTGTGTGTGTGTGTGTGTGTGTGTGTGTGTGTGTGTGTGTGTGTGTGTGTGTGTGTGTGTGTGTGTGTGTGTGTGTGTGTGTGTGTGTGTGTGTGTGTGTGTATGTGTGTGTGTGTGTGTAATTAGGCCTATTTTTTAACTATATATAGTTTTTTCACCTTGATGAATGAAATGAAAGATGCATATAAAAATATAGACATGTATATTTTTAGCATATACGAGCACTAAAATACATACCTTGAAATCAGCATAGATATAAACTAAAAAGTAATAAATAATATTAATATTTATATATTTGGAAAGATAAGAGTGTGCTTGATGTCTTAGTCTTAGTTTCATGAATTTCATAGTTAAAACTCATAGTGTTATCATGTCTGAATTTAAATTTTCTTATTTTCAAGCAAAAACAATAATTTCATTGTATGCACAGGTCTAGGCCTTCGATTTTAATATTTGAATCTAAAGCATGTATACACATTAATGAATACAAAAAAAGTGCATCTACATTAATATGTGTACATGCTATAACATATGCACATTAATAAGAGCTTGCAACATGCAAGGGCTCTAAAAAGAATAATGTGAACAACTAAAAGGGAGGGGGTAATTTTGTAAAATAAATGCTAAGTATGAGGTAACCTATAATTTAAATTTATGTTACTAAATATAAGAAGTTAGGGTAAATCTACATAATCTATAATTGGTCTCTTAACTTCACAAGATGTGATTTATAAGATAATTTAAAAAAAAAATACATTTTGGTTAGTACTTATTCATTTTCAGGGTTTCAACATTGAACAAAATTATTTTAGGATGTAACTTTTGCAATTGATGTCCATTTGCAGCAAACATATAGTCAATTTTTATGTTAGAATGACCATGGTTCAATTGATTGTGATGATATTAAAGTGAGGCTTATCATAAAATACACTTAGGCACAAAAGTAGGAGGTCAATTATTTTTACGCCTAAATTAAAATTTTTGTCCTTATTATTAAATTAGTCACATTGCATTAATGATGTTCATACCTAACTTTCCCATAATATGCAGGGAAATATTAATAGAGTGAAGGAAACAAACATGAATCTTCCCATTAAAAAACCAACAACAGAAGAAGCACACCTCATCCCTCCCCAACCACCCCCCTTCCATAAGAAAATAAATAAAAAATAAAAAATAAAGTAATACAATTTGATTAAATTGGGAACTCTAGAGAGCAATTTATAAATGGATGTAAATGAATTAACGATTAAGCATGTTGTGATCCCTCCAATTTGATTTTAAGATCCTATGAAATCTTTACAATGATTCATGTACCCCACCATATGCATGCCCATGTAGAATTGTAGCTTCAATATGAAAAACCATATATTATGATGCATAGTGGCGCATATTCCCCTTAGAATCTTCTATTTAATAGGAACATTAACCAAATTGAACATGAGTGATTTTATGATCACATTTATTTATGATCATGTAAATTTATTTGGCCTGTCATTAGATGTGTACAATTTGTCTACACCTAAAATTGGTAAAATTTATAGTTATCTCTCACTCTAAAAATAAAAAAATGGTCTAATGGAAGAATTTTGAAAGTTAATTTTTTATAGTGGACATAAATTGAAAAATTATTATTATGGTCTACAACACTTCACTCCATAATGGATGATTCCCCAACTTAAAATTATAATACAAAGAACAATAGGGTGAGAAAATCATAATTCATTAATAACATTAAACTCTTAATTGCTTCAAATGGGAGCCAAAATCACTCCACTTTGTTGTTACTATCTACAACTGGTATTTCCATATTTAATTTTAATGCATCCACCATATATTATACCCTTCATATACTTTTAAAATACATGCAATACAAGAAACATTAAAATCTGTATCATACATTCTAATTGATGAAATGAGATTCATATACCCAAAGTATCATACATTCTATAGTTTGTGTTTGTTCCTTCAAACCCATATAAATTACTACCTCACATCAAATATCTTCCACACCTAGTTTATACCTCTAAAATAGATTCATTTTTTCCCTTCACTCACAATGTACCACTCACCATGTTCTTCCTATTACTTCAGTATCCTCCTTTCTCCAAACATCATTATTTTCTATTCACTCTTTATACCTATCAGCATGTCCCTTTTAAGATTTATTAAATTAATAATATAATGTACTATAGAATCTTATATATCATGGAGAGTCATGTGGAATGTGGGATATATGTCACATTGATTAGAGCAGGGATGGTACAAGAATTTTTTGCTCAAATTCATTTATTTTAATTTAAACATGTATCATATTTGAAATAATAGAACATACTACATGAATGATAAAAAATATGGATGCTAAAGTAGCATACCTTAAAAATAATAAAAATGGGATAACCCAATAAACTAAAACTATGAACAACTCATGAAAACACTATTGAAATAAGCATAAGAGATAAAAGATACCAAAACAATCCTTTAAGCAACATGAGTCACTAGCCCACAAATGGAAGAGGAGGGTGGAGAATATTTTGATTTATTTCCTAAACCTCCTCATAGATGGATGATCAGGTATAGTTAAACTATAATCTTATTTATTTTATTATTTTATATTCAACTTCATCATTAGGAACATGGTGAGGGAAATGGCCAAAGCCAATTTAGGAAAAATTCTTTGCCCGATACCATTTAGGATGGGGGGTAGGGAAAAAAATATAAATGACTAAGATCAGGTAATGAGCACCCTCTAAATTCTCCCAAAGGAGATAATCTTTATCTAGGAGGAAAGGGAGGGGTGTATAAAGTTGAGCAGCTCCTAGATCTATGGTGGCTATGGTTGCGATATCTATCACAACCCTGTTGATCTTGTTCTCTGTGTTGATATTCATGTAAATAATGATTAGGTAAACTTAGCTAATGTAACATAGGGCATAGCCCCAATGTTCCATAATAGTGAAAAGATGTTTGACTTCCATCTCCACTTTGTAGAATTGAATTTGAAGAAAAACATTAGACAAGACATAAAATATATTTGAAGTAGAAAAACTTCTTCCTCAACTTTATTTATTAAAAATATCAGTATTCATGGTTTTTAAAAAAGAAAAAGTATTTCAATGAATTTTTTTTTCCATATTTACATGTATTCCTCAGGAATGTGTCTTATATCTCCTAAGAGGATGATGTTCTAAATGAATGTTTTAAGGTTGAAGGGTTGGAAAAATGAATGAATCCAATTCCAAGAAACTTGAGCTCTAACACAAAACCATAAATTATTTCTAATGGAATTAGTATTCCCACAAGAAATACATCTAGGTAGAGAAATACCCACATGGATTAATCTTTTTCCCACCAAGAGGCCTTGGTATAATAGACACCAAACAAAAATGGCCTTTTTGGGTTCAAAAATATCAAACCAAACCACTTGAAATGTCCTATTCCCAAAATGGGGGAAGGATATTGATATTACATCACTTGTTGAGCATTTTTTAGGGGATGTTTCTCAAATAAATCCATTTATAACCAGGATGAGGTTGATATCACAACATAGGATTGAAAGGAAAATAATTATAATCTTTCTACCATATGGGAGAATTAGTAATGCTAATTTTGTGTGAATTATAATTAGGGAAAATGATCTAAATTTTAGAAATGGACTCAAAATACTAAGCATTAATACTAATAGTGAACATGAGGTGATCCTAAGTGAGCTAAGATCTAGTGCACTTGTCAAACACGTTCCCCTAAAGATTTAATACCCTAGCGAAAGAGTATCAATGCTTTAATTCTATGAGCTTCAGCAAAGGGTTTCTCATTGAGAGAGATAATATGATAACACCATAGGGAATGAGAGATAATATAAATACCCTTATTGAATCCATACACTTTCTAAAATATCTAGGGTTTAATATTGTAGACGATTTTGAAAAAAAATATCCCATAATATTGACAGTAATTGGGGTGATAAGCAAAGTTTAAAATCCCAAAAAAATTTAGGCTTGTCTATCATAAGGTGAAATTCTTGAGAATAAATTTCTAGGACTCATGGCCTTCTATATAAATGAAAATCCAATTATCATAAATGTATATACCTTTCTTAGGAATGCTAATTAAATCAAGACCTTATGATTTTCTAGGTCAATAATAAATGTCCCAAAAAACTCTATGAAAGCCTTTGATACCTTATAAGTTGGCCCACAAAAATACCTAAGTATATTTTCTAAATTCTCATAGGCTGATTTTGAGGAGGGAATTGGTGAAACAATAATAATAGTACACATGAGTGGCGACTAGAACTTTGGAGTAGATTTGTAATTTTCTAACCAGAGAGAGAGGTTTGGTGATCTAATAGGATAAATTCTCTAATATGAGGACAACATAATTCCATAGGTCCACATAAGAAACTTTATAATAAAATGGAATGCCCAAGAATTTCAAAATTTCTCCATGAGTAATACACTTCCATTGATAGTCCCCTAGCTAGATCGGTAAAGGCCCATAACTTTACTTAAACCAATACATTTTAGCCCACTAGATTCTTGAAATAAAATCCAATAAAAATATATATAAGCATTCCATGGCATTCTAGAGAGCCTCCTCATTCTCTTGAAAGGTGAGAAAGTAGTCATCACAAAAATGCCCATTGAAAAACTAGATTTGAGGAGTATTAAGGAGACAAATGGATTTAATAAGCCCTCTAGAAGTGAAATATCAAAGTAATTATCCAAATACTTTGGTTTTTAGCACATAAATGAAGTGGTTAAGAGGAAAACCTTGGCTAATAGAGTGAAACAAGCCAAAGGTCTCAGATTGATGCCCATTGATACTAAGGTAAAAAATGTCATTCTAAAAGAGGGATTTAACTAAAATAAGGAACTTGGGACTAAACCCTAATCCTTGAAGCATCACAAAGATGAAGGACAATTATATTAGATCGTAATCCTTCTAAAAATTACATATGATGAATAGATATTTTTTGTTTGGATATGTGATCCCACTCTAGACATTTACAAACTAAAATGATGTTATCCAAAATGTAATGACCCTAAATAAATCTAGTTTGCTCATATTACATAATTTAATGGAGAAAATACATTACCCTAAGGGCAAGAGCCTTGGCAATAATATTATAAGAGACATTTAAAATAATAATAAGCTTATAGTTGGAAATAATCTCAAGGTCCCCAACCTTGGGAATGAATTTGATATTACCTATATTGCTGATTCAACCCAAAGAACCTTGAGAAACAACTTCCAAATAGACTTTATGTAAATTAGGTCCAACATAGTCCTAGAAAGATTGATAAAACTCATAGGGAAAACCATTAATGTATGGGGATTTATAATTGGCCATACACATTATAGTCTGGTGAAGATCCTATATGGACAAGGGTTTGTAACAAGCCACCTATTGACTAAGTGAGTGTTTGCAAAGAACAATATCAAGGCATTTTCTCAACAATAATCTTTTAGCCTCTATAGATGGTTAAGATTGGAAAACATGCTTAGAATTTCAAAAAATATTGAAGTAGCTTAGGTATTTTAGATAATCACTCCCTAATACCCTTACTATATTTTATTTACATGATAGAGTTATGATACCTTAGCTTAATAAATAATTATTTGGAGACCCTCTCACCAATATTATGTCAGTGGATGTGAGCTCAAATTTGAGCTTCAGGATCTTGGCTGTGAATATTTTTTCTTTTGATCTAATGCCTTAACTTGACCACTTGATTTTTCAAAGACTCATCCATGGGGAACTTTTCAAGCGTCGAAGAATTTTTTTTTTTTTACTTCACAGTGACTAAATTTTCCCACTTTATGATGGAAGCCAATTTTTTTCAAAAAAAATTGGTGATAGTGGGAGGTGGTTGCTTCCCACTAATCAATCCACCTAGTTTCACCTGAAGGATGATGGACAAGGTTTCTGACTCTCTTAATGTGGGAAATAGTTTGGGGGCACTATAATTAGTAGGTATTTATAGAAAATTAATTGTTATAGATTTGGGTTGGAAACCCAGACCACTCCACATATAATTTAATATCATAATGATCTAATAGAAGGGAATTAGGAATAACACTCACAAATTGATCTATTTTTTGATAAAAAGAGAAGATATGTTGGTCTAACATAAGGGTTCTATCAAGTCTCTTAAGAACTCAATCTATCCCTTGGTGAAAAAAATTGAACCAAGCCATGGGAGATGACTGCCTATGGTGGTGATTTAGATTAAAAAATGCCAAGTTTGTGATGAAGGTAAAATTAGGCTTCTTGTTTACTAACACACCAATGCATTGGGAGGGCCATTTCCTTTTCTTTGAATGATTTAGTCATATTAAATTACCCACAATATATCTAGTGGGCCACGAAAAGAGTGTCTTCTAACCACCTCCAAAAGCTTGTTCTTTTAGCCACATCATTAGAGGAATAGATATTAATAAGACCAAGGATTCTCCCATAAAAATTAAAAATCATGCAAAGAGCATGGTTAGTTACGTATAAACCCCAATCTATCACAAACAAAACATAAATTGGCACAATCTAGTGATAATGCCATTATGCCCAACTTCATGTTTGGACATGAGTAGTGTATACACACTAAATTAGTCAAGCAACCACACATATCATGTATTTTCATAGTCCTTTCATAGGATAATCCAATTGGATAACATGATCCTTATTCACATTAGCCATGTATTTTGTTGTAATTATCTTGGTCTTGTTTCATGCTTGACTCACCTTTTTGGTCTATAATAAGTCATCTATAGTCTTCCAGATGGTCATTCCAACTTAGCTAGACTCTATTTCTAAGGCCAATTCTATCCCCCTCGATCCTAATCTTATAGGATAAGAGTGTTGGGATTGGACTATAATGTTGGAATCTAAGGTGTCCCATTTTTGGTGATCCTATCTTTTTGTATTTTGTGTCCCAACAATTATTTCTCTTCACTCAAGAGGTCCTAAACCCTTCTTAGCCCTTTTCATAAAGTTTTATTTGTCTTTTGAGCATCGACTAATTCAAATAAAGCTATCAAATAAAAAATAAAGAGTCTTCTATATAAATTATTTCACAAGGCATTTTATATCTAGTACTTACTACTTTGACACAATACATAATTAAAAATCAATCAATACTATAGCTCAACATTCTGCATCACACATAGATTTGCATGTTTGATTAAGGAAGGGCCTAGGTGGAAGTTAATTCTTGCATATAACATGCATGTTGATTATGCACATTCCCTAAGGGAAAACTACATTTGATATAAGATCCTAGCTTGAGGGTTAATGTAGGTAGTGATTCGAACAACAGGGGTTTTAGATCATGCGATCATACTTCCCCTATCCCAGTTTTCTCCCGTTTAATTTTGATATATTTGTTATTTTTTGTGTGTAGATAAACCCAAGGTTTTGAATATTAAACCATATCTAGAAGGAGTTAATTTGACATTCAACATCTAAAATTTCATAGGTAGGATCACATGAGGATAGTGAACAAAACCTAAAAAACCTAGATCTTTATGACTAGTTTGGAAAATAGTGATAGGAGTGGTTAATAGCATTGGAACCCGAAGTGTCTCTTTTATGGTGCTCCTATCCTTTCATTGAATGAAAGATATATCCAAGTTCTTGACATCTTTCTAATCATGTGCAACAATTTTTTGGCTTTGTAATAGTCATCTCAGTCTATTTTTCTAGATAAGTTACTTCTCTTCTCTATGCAATTAATTTGATCAAATATGTATTTTACCATATTTGATTATATTTTCCCCCTTACTCTAGGCCCTTTATTGTTTAGGAACTAAACACTAGATTCCCAAAAATAATAAAACATTTTGTGAGCCTGTCTTACTTAGAACAAATTTCAAACCCTAGGTACCCTTAGGGTTTTCCCTTCATATTTTTGTGCAAAAATTCAATTTCAAAATTTTGATTTCTATTAAATTTTTTGTGCATTTATTTTATAATTTAAATTATATCAATAATTTTCAAAATTTCTAAAACAACCTAAAACCCTAGATTTCCAAACTAGGTCCTCAAACTCCAAGCCTTCCTTACAATTTTTAAATAAAATTTTTGGAATTTGTGCAAATTATTTGGAGTGTCAAAAATATTTTAAAAATCTATATGGTAGTAGTTATTTGATGCAAAAATTAAATTTTAAATTTCTTATTTTTGTATAAATTTTTGTGTATTTATTTTCAGAATTTAAATTATCACAATAATTTTCAAAAATTATAAAACCCCAACCCAAAACCCTAAATTTCCAAACTAGGTCCTCAAACCCCAAGCTTTCCTTACAATTTTTAGATGAATTTTTAGAAATTTTTTGGAGTGTCAAAAATATTTTCAAAATATCTACGTTGGTAGTTATTCTTATATTTATTTATTTAAAATTACTTTTACACATTCTCTTTGGTGAATTTTTTTAAAATGGACACTAAAGTACTTCTTCCCTCTCATTCCATGGATCAATTTCTAAAGTTTTCTCATAAGTATGACAATGAATGGACAAATTTACAAAATTGCACATTAGATAAAAATGTGGAAAATTATCATTTACAATGAAGATAATTACTATTATTGTAATGAAGAATATGATGATACATATGAAAATGATAGTGAAGATTAAGTAGATGCTCTTCCCTCTTCTAAAGAAAATATTTTTTATAAACGGGAAAGGTAATTTACACCTCATTCTCATATGTACAATGTATCAAATGAAAAAATTAGTAATGCATTTCCATGTGAATCTATCATTGGTGATAACATGCTTCCATTTGAACCAAATCTCTCTCTCTCTCTCTCTCTCTCTCTCTCTCTCTCTCTCTCTCTCTCTCTCTCTCTCTCTCTCTCTCTCTCTCTCTCTCTCTCTCTCTATATATATATATTCAAATTACAAAAATATAAACACAATAGAATTAAAATTATAATGCATAGTTCAAATGATCCATCTCATGCGCTCAACTCTACTTTCTCAAGAGAATGTTTAAATGATAACGCTCTTTCTCTTTATTCTCATATTGTAAATGAAAACAATGCATACACTCCATTCCAAGATAACATATATGAACAAAATGTTCCAATTCCACATGACAATTTATTACATATTAGAAAAGCATTAAATTTTTCTCTTACCCCTTTCTCTAGTGATGGCATAAGTGATAATGAGTATGATAGTGAACATGCCAATGACTATGAAAATGAGAATGAATATGCACAAAAATTTGATTATGTTAATGCATGGACTAGTGATGATTATTATATACATAGTGATGAAGAAAATGCATCTCATGCTTCTAACTCTTCTTTCACTCCTCCTCTCAAACATAATGTACTACAAAATGTTGTTTCTACTTCTAAGTATGATTATATTTCAAATAATGCACATGTTAATAATAACATCACATCCTTTACTCAATTAGAATGTCATTCACTAAATAATAAAGATACCAATGAACCTCCCAAGCCACCCTGTAATACAATATCACCTATTTCTCACTCTTCTCCCAAAGAGAATGGTATCCCACATCCCTTTACTAAGGTCTAAGTTACCATTACTCGAAAGGTTCAAGTGAGCACCCCTCCTCTTTATGATCCAATTGCTAAATGTAGCATTTCCATGGCTAAAACAAATGATCAAATTTAATGATTAAATGAACCACTTCCAGATGATAATATACCATCCTAGGAGATTATTTATTTGATACATTTAGTTGGTGAATTACAACACCAAGTATGTTTCCTTACCTTGGAAAATAAGGCTTATAAGTCTTAGATGGATGATAATGATTTACATGGCAACCCTCTTCTGAATACATTAATAAAAGCTTCATTGCCTAAGCATTTTGAAATACAATCATTGGCTCACTTTGATGGAACTGGGGATGCATTCATAAACCTTCAAGCCTTTCAAAAGGCTTTTCTATCGCATGCGATTTCTTTGATTCTACTCAAGTTGTTCTAGTAGACACTAATGGGTAATGCACATAATTTGTTCTTTCATCTAATCCCTATTGGTTATTTACACACATATGATGACCTGGAGGAGGCGTTTATCATATATTAGATAGAAAATATGGGCCCTTGTGTTATATATGAGAAATTTGCCACATTGCATCAAAATAATTTAGAGCTAGTTAGTGATTATATTTTATAATTTAAGACTCACATGTTAAGATTGATATACAAACCAACATATTTAGAGATTTATCATATATTTATTAAGGTCCTTCACCAACCCCTCTTAGAGTATATACTATATTAGATAGAGCCCTATTTTTGGCACTTATGTTATATAATTCTAGCATTAGAAGATAAATTAGGATCAATTGAGTTTGATTCAGTTGATCATATTACTTTGGATTTAATAGCATTACCTCTATCTATATATCTTAGCACTTAGCATCCACCATGTCCAAAAGAAGATAGAAGACCATAGCTACAAAAGCAACCAGTTAGAAATAGAGAGCTAGTTTATAGAGCACCACCTATAGTATGCACTAAAAAGAATAACAATAGGTAACTGCTATAGTTTAATTCAAATTAGGATAGCCCATATGTCATATTATCAATACTACTAGATTGAAGGTTAATCACATTACCGTCTACTCATTGATGAGATCCACATCTCTTACATAGACAACCACATTAGACCTTTTGTAACTATCATCATATTCATTGACATAGAGGTAATGATTGTTATGGCCTCAGAGATTACATTTATAGATGTGTTGATAATGGCATCATAGAATTCACATAGGGGAAACCAATATCTCCTTCATCATGGGACCATAAACCTCATTCCTCCATGACTGAGTCATCCTAGGACATTCCTTCACAAAAATCATTGATTACTCATCATTAGAGTAATGCAATTTATAGGATAAAGCCTCATAGGAGATCTCCTATCCCACCTACCTAGAAGGTTTGGAGACTAGTACAATGAGAGCAATTTACATATAGTAGTGAAGTTTGAAGAGTACATAGTGTAGTTCTATATACATATCCAACACAGTCACATGCAACACAAAATCATGGTTTTCCAAAGAGATATTCACTACACCTGAGTATTCTAGGTCCTATATCATGTATCAACCCACTCTAGTTAAGATTAGATGAACCCACATCAAATAGTACTATTCTTGAGAGATATTTACTACAGTCAAGTTTTTTGGGTCCTATCTCATGTAGTAACCTGTTGCGTTTAAGATTAGATAAACCCACATCTTAAAGTACTAATCCTAAGAGATATTCACTATGGCTAAGTTTTCAAGGAACTATTTCATGTAGTAACCCACTATGATTGAGTTTAGTTGAGCCCCCATCATAGGTTATAGTTCCATCTTGATCTATTACTTAGTCATATGCATCACAATAGAGGCCATAGGGTGTTATTTCATGTAGCAATCCACTACAATTATGGTTAGACGAGCCTTTTTCACATCACATAGTTTGAGTTTCACATCCATTGTGGCTTCATCTTGTAAAGTCTTCATGTATAGCTATAGTTAGTGCACCATAGACAACATCATATATAGGGCATGTTCCTACATAGCATTAGTACTATGGGTACTTGTTTAGTTGGCCATCAAGGCTCAGATAGTGATATGATACACATTCATACTAGTATTAGTTCATAAGCTTCACTTAGTGGGAAATGATGGATCCAAAGGACCAGCCTTTGTATTCTTGAGCCAATCTCAGGGAAATGATACACATAACATGCTCTCTTACATCCCCTTATACTAAGAACTAACATTTTTAGTTCTAAGTAACCATCCCTAGCCAACCAAATTATCCAAATCTTGATCTTAGTTATATTCAATTTTACGAATCTTGAACCAATTCACTTTATCAAATCAATTTACAAATTACAAAACAAATAAATTTCTTTACTTACATATGATTCAAAATCAAAACTAACATTACACTTGAAAAATCAAATCACATCTCAAAAAAAAATCTACCAAAACATATGCAACCTTAACATCAATGTTAAATCAACTATTTCTAAAGCAACCATTTGTAATAAATATACTAGTATATTCTGAAATCCATAACACAATACACATGGTTCAAAAAAAAAAAAAAGAAAAAACATCCATATATATAATGAGTTTTCAAAGCATATACATCATATCAAGGTACAATCAGTCATGAATGGGCATCATGTTGTCATTCTCAGTCTCACTCTCCCCACAAGTACTAGTCCCATAATCCACTCTAGCACTCGATGGCCTCACACATCCTTGAGCTATTGCATGCCTATTACAATGAATCTCTTGCTCCAATAGCCAACCATGCTCCTCATGCAAGTTCACATATCACCTCTAAAGGTCTAAATACTCATTCATGATCCTCGTGCTAACAAAACCAAAATTATGTGGAGGCATCCTATGCCTATCCAGCTCAACTCTTAGCTTATCTTTCTCTTGCGGCCCTAACATATGTAGCTATCGATATAGCAACCCTATCAAATAAATGATCATTAACACTAGTTTTAACTATTGCTTACTCTATTAATCCATCCTCCACTACATCATCAAGCACATGATGTGTAAGATCTCAAAGTGTTGACTCAATGATGGTCTCCCAATAATCATCATCTCCATTCCCCACCATAGCATGTGCCTCATCATGAGCACCTCCCACTGCACCTAAACACAAAATATTGAATTACATTAGCTATAGGATTTGAGATCAAAATAAAAATCATAAAATTATAAATAATTTAAATATAATCACTACTTACCTCCCATCATTTAGATTGGCTCAGGATCTTCATACCTGTGAGCATCCCCTACCTCAATAGGATACAATGGAAACCACCAATGCCTATCCCAACATGCAATATATGAATATGTACATCTAGCATCATCCACATCAAAAATATATATAACCATATCTCATGCATCTAAAGGTAATGGTGTTAGCTTAGCCTCCGTAGACCTCACAGGAATTCCTACCCTCATAGGTTTTCATGTACTCCTCACCCACACCCATGCTATTAGAAGCACATCATGTGGTACCCCAAACTATCTATTCATGCACTCTTATTGAAATTGCTCATATACTCCAACCTAGCAATCATGTATCTAACAATTGAACCTCATAAACCATAACTACACTCCATCCTTGACCCACCCAAGAAATGCTCTATGAGGCCTCCATATAATGTCATCAACCACCAATCCATCTAGCATCCATCTATAATAATCCATCCTAGGGGATCAGATAGTCAATGTACTCATCTACCACTCCCCAAATAGTTATGGAAGTGCTCACTTCTCCCTTGACAATACTATTGATCGCACAATCATGATGTGCTTATAAGACCAATAATGTAATAACATCATTGCACTCAATCTGGCAATAAATGCATCTTATGTAAACCTATAATGATACCTATATAGGTGGGAAAACATAGTCCTACTCCATGAGAATATAGTTCCATATATATCCATACTGTGCATAACCCTATGCATCCTATATGCTATCGGCACTCCACTCCCATCCATAACAATAAATAACACTAACAAAATAGCCAACCATTTTTGTAAGCATGGAACACTAAACTACATAATAACTTAAAATAATACATCACTATCACTCCCTCTCTGATGTATACCTAAGGGTACACCAGAAAAATACAAGGATGCATTATCAATACCATCAACACCCATGTCATCCTACAATGTCACATGCCATCCACTAATTAGTAAATCAAAAATGTGATACACATCCTTTAAAGTCACAGTAAGCTCTGCTATAGGAAACTAAAAACCACATATATCTACATTATACCTCTCACATAACGTAGTAATTAGATATCTTTCCCACTTCATTGTGCATAGGTCACACACATGACCCAACCCTACCATATCTATGATAGATCTCTCATCAGAAAATAATGGTAATAGATATAATATCTCCATCACCTGGCCCTTGTAGAACTCTCTCATCCGCACCTCACCCTGAAAACACTAGAAACAACATATATATCAAGCAACAATTCCAAATCAAAATAAAACAAAAAACCAATAACAACTAACAAAGATGAATCTCAAAAAATCTTGCCTATAGGAAAAAAATGATAGGTACAAGGAAACATCATTAGATAGGAGTGTTTCAACTTGGACATGAGAATTGAAACTTGGATAGGATCACTAGGTGCAGGATAGGAGCATTAAAGCTAGTGATTTTTTTCCAATACTACTTTAAAGAAATCAAAACATCCAAATTAGGCTTCAAAATAGATAAAAATCAAGTGTTTTGGATGCTTACTAGGGTAACATCACCACTAACCTAAACCTAAGCTACCAACTACCCAAACTAGGTCATGACAAGTGCTCATCTCCTCAGCATATCTCTCACTCTAGAGATCTAAATCTCAACCTAGTCAATACACAAATGAGTGGAGAATCAATCCAATGTCCTATATTACCTAGCTTTCTCAATCAAAGAAAAATACCATTTTGCCCATAACTTGAACCCCATAACACCATTTTTCAAACCATTTTGTTCTATGAAATCATGATCATGATACCTTCAACATCACTTAACCTCCACTCTCTTACTACCTCATCTACCTACTATGGCATGAGTATCTCTATATTTACTTTTTATTTAGACACACACCTTGATCATTACTAATCAAAACTTGTTCCACTTTCAACAACTCAGTCTAATCAATCAAATAACCTCTCAAGATATTCACAACAAGACAACCTTATTTCTACTTATGCCACTAGTCATCACTTTTGGCTTGGTCCCCTCTATCACAAATTTCATCCCTCTACTCAAAAGGGGGTCATAATTCATAATATTCCTATTTTTAGACTCACCCAACATGCCCATCCACTCTCATAGGTGAATACACCATGGTTTGTACACATCTAGCATTCAAATTATTAGATTCAGCTTAGATTAGTAAAAATATATAGTGATTCAGATTACATGGGTCACTCAACATTACTTACGACATTCTAAGGGATAAACCTTTAGTTTACAAATACATAAACTATTTGAATAAAGTGATTAAGACCATATGGATCCATAGTGATTTCAATTTACAAGTACACAAGTTATTGAAATATAGTGGTTTAGATTATACAGATTCATAGTGACTTAAATACAGACTCAAACTCAGCTACCAGATTTGGGGGCATGTACATTACTACATGTTTCACACATATAACTTCATGTAGCATGACATAGTTACAGAATTATATAGCAGACTATAGGAATAGTGTAGAGTACAGTGTTTTGGTCTCCATTTTTGCACATAAGACATGGTAGGATAT
Organism: Torreya grandis; assembly: GCA_037957365.1. Taxonomy (NCBI): domain Eukaryota; kingdom Viridiplantae; phylum Streptophyta; class Pinopsida; order Cupressales; family Taxaceae; genus Torreya; species Torreya grandis. The sequence continues at coordinate 583,998 of JARHVA010006561.1, read as the reverse complement.
ATCATTATATATATGGTTATACAAATTAACAAATTATATAGATGAATATCAAATTTGGGGACATGACATAGATGTTCATGTTCATCATCACTCGAGATTATATAGATGGCATGACAAGACACACCATTCTCTTCTTACACATTGACAAGTATTTCAGATTACACCTAGTTATACCCAATTTGTCACTAGGTTAGACCATATGGCCATCTGCATCGTTTAGTCCATTGCATTATCCAAATCGAGACTACACGAGTTTGTCCAGGATAGAAGCCAAACATTGGTTTTTGACCTCTAAGCAGTTTCCAATTCCAATTCAAATATTTAGAGTGGAGGCATGATATATTTTGATCTTCGTAGCATACATATTTTATACACATTCTAGATTCCAGGAGTTTATGTGGGATAGAGGAAAGACATTGGTTTTGGGCCTTTGAACATTCCTCATTTTGAGCCAAATTCAACATAAAGGGAAAACCTTGCCCTCCTTCTCCATGTTACATGGATTCCACTTTTAAATTCAATATAGGGGTATCTATCTGAAGGATTCTTTCTTTCTCTAGGCACTATTCATCTCTCCATCCACTTCCCTAGCCAAGAAGTGAGTTAGACCCTTTGCAACACATTTATCTCCACATAGGCAGGTTCAGGTACACATTTTTATTCTTCTTTCTTTTATTTTAGTACTCGATTTCATTATATCACTATAATAAAAGGAGGGCAAATGTATACATGTCAAATTGGTCAAGTAACCACACATCATATCTTTTCATAGTCCTTTCATAGGAGACTCTGATTGGATAATATGAGCCTTGTTCACATTAGCCATGTCTCTCGTTTTACTTATCATGGTCTTCTTTCATGCTTGAGTCACCTTTTCCTTCAAGATGGTCATTTTAGCTCAGTCAGGCTCTATTTCCTAGGACAATTCCATCCCCCCAAGTCTCACGCCCATAGGGTAGGAGTATTAGGATTGGAATATACTGCTAGACTCTAAGGTGTTCCATTTTTGGTGCTCCTATCCTTTTGAATTTTGAGTCCCAATGGTCATTTCTCTTTGCTCAAGAGGTCGTAGACCCTTCTTATCCCTTTTCTTAAAGTTTTGTTTGTCATTTTAGCATCAGTTAATGCAAATAAAGTTCCCAAATTCAACATAAAGAGTCTCTTATACAAAGGACTTCACAAGTCATTTTATATCTAGCACTCAACACTTTGGCATAATACATAATTAAAAATTATTTAATAGTATAGCTCCGCATTTTGCATCACAAATAGAATTGCATACTTGATCAAGGAAGGGCCTAGGCAAAAGTTTGTTCTTGCATTAACCATATGAGTTGATTATTCATGTTCCCTAAGAGTGAACTAAATTTAATCTGGGACCCTAGATTAAGGGTTAATGTAGACATGATCAAGATAATAGTTGTTTTAGATCATGCGATCATACTTACCCTAATCCAATTTCCCCCCTTTTATTTTGATATACTTGTTGTTTTATGTGTGTAGATAGACCCAAGGTTTTAAAAATTAAAACAACTCTACAAGTATCTCTGTCGACATTTAACATATAAAATTTCATAGGAAATATCACATGGGGACATCAAATAAAACCCAAAAAACTCAGATCTCTATGACTAGTTTGGACAATAGTGGCAAGAGTGGACAATATCACTAGACCCTGAAGTGTCCTATTTTTTATGCTCCTATCCTTTCATCTAATGAAAAACAAATCTAGGTTCCTAACATCTTATCAATCCCATGCACTAGTTTTTAGGCTTTGAAACAATCATCTTAGTCTATTTTCTATATACGTTAATTCTCTTCCCTATGCAATCAATTAGATCAAATTTGTATTTTACCATATTTGATGAGATTTTTCCCCTTACTCCAAACTCTATATTGTTTAGGAACTAAACATTATATTCACAAAAATAATAAAATAAATATCATTTGGCTAGATGACTTCCACAACCATCTAGAGGGTAAAACCACTTATTTAACTTCCTACAGGCACAAGATATGCATGTTTAAATTTTTTTGATAATTATCCTCCACTAAGTACTTGCAGTCTAGGTCTGTTAAACCATAAACATTCTAAAAGAAAAAATTCATTATAAATGGTGAAGTTTCATAGTTTTTCCCTCTTGGCCTTCTAGCACTGCAAAGTAGTTACTCAGGAAATAATGTTTATGGGTTGTTGCTATAAAATATTCATGCTAAATAGGTCATCTCTTAGGGTAAGAAAAATCAGCTTCTTCACTACCATGAGAGGATCTCCTTGAATGGTGAGTTTATTGCTAATGTGGAGAAGGAGGGATTTCCTATGGGTTTACACTCAGGACTATGGTCATTTGCATCTATGTGTCTTGTGTATGAAATAGAGGTAACCCATGTCTCATAAATTCTTGTGTCCATTTAAAATCATATTGACGACTTGTGGAGCACTTGTTATAGCCAGACTAAGGTTGGGTAGTGGTGTTTGAGAAGTATGGGTCTTAGGTGGTTAGGTACAAATACTATAAGATGTTGTTGGTATGTTAGCTCCAGTAGAAGCTTTAAAGGATAGGTTATTCTAATTATTTCACCAACCCACCACCTGCCAGCCATCATTCATCCCCATTATAGGACAAGAGGGTTCTAGAGCCACTTTGGGTGGGGTGTTTGAGGTAGCCATGAAATCATAATCTTTAATCATGTGGTCCAAAGCCTATATAATAGGGATTCAAGAGGTTGATGTATATAAACTTCTCGGTGAAAAGTTGACCCCCTGTTTAGATGTTTATGGTCTTGTGAAGGTCTTGAGAGAGGTTGACCTCAAAAAATACATGTTGTTGAAGATGAGATTGAAAAAAAAGTTGGACTCAAAGAACACAAATTGACCTAAGGGTTTGACCAATTATTCCAGGAAAGGCCAAAACTACATCAATAACCCTGGAAAATCTATCTAGACTAGAACCTTGAGCTTAGTTTTATTTGACACAACAAAATCCCGGGTCTAGAGGGAAAATAAAAATAGGGAACTCCTCACATAAAAAGGGCCATGCTTGTGAATAATAGCATAGTGAGTAGGGTTTTCAAACTAGAATAGGGAAAATGTCTCGATGCCATGGGCCAGTCAATTAGTTTTCACCTAGCATGAATCATACATTTGACTAAATGTGGCCAACAAATTATACTATAAGAGTATGGATTTCAAGCCATTGGAAGCATGATCAAAAACATGGAAATCTAATAAAACATCAAGAAAATAAATTGACTCAGTGATATCTTACCTCATAATGTATTTTTAGAACAAACTTACGTACTTACTTCGATGTCATGATTATAATCTCCTAATTAAACTATGTGAAATGACATACAACTTAAAGAGAGCCTATTAAATAATGTGAAGGCCAAAATGAGAAAGACAATAAATATAAAAGTGGTTTACCAGTTCTGCAGAGCTGAGACAATTGGTGGCGATTTGAGGGGGAAATCCTTAATTAAATCCAGACATGACAAGCACCTAAAACCCTCCAAGACATTAAGAGCTTATGTCTTTGTCCAACGATGCTCTAGTTGGAATATCATTGGGTCTACCTTTCTTTCTCAATTTTTATATATGGATGATTTGATATTGTTTATATAAAATCGGGGTAACGTTGAAGTTAAATGTATCTTTAAAATAAATAAATAAAGCCTCCTCTTTCAGCATCGGCTTTCCCATCCTTGCTTTATAATTATATAATTTTTTTCCCTATATTCTTTCTTCGATCTGGTCGATGGAGTCGGTGAATCGCAGCAGTGAGCTTCACGTGGTGATGTTCCCATGGCTTGCTCACGGCCACATTTCTCCATTTGTTTAGCTTTCCAAGAGGCTTTTAGACACAGGTAATATCCAAATCTCATTTGTTTCAACTCCTCTTAATATTGTCAATATCAAATAGTTTTTCACAGAGAAGCAACTGAATCTCAATCCGTTGGAGCTGCCATTGCCTTAAGTGGATAGACTCCCTCGTGGTATTGAAAGCACATCTCATCTTCCAATCCATCTCAGCCCTCTTTTCCACACTGCAGCCAGAGGATTGCAGAAGCCACTGGAATTTTTACTTGCCAGATATTGTCATTTTCGACCGTATATTATGCTGGGTTTCTAAAGTGACACTTAAGTTGAAAATTCCTGCGATAGTATTCACAGCCGATGAATTACTTCGACTGCCTCTTATGTATCCTATGGTTTATGTCCTACGAGAAGATCTAAAGGCGCAGAAATCACAGCCGATGATTTACTTCGACCGCCTTCCGATTTTCCATCGATTGCATTTCGGCATTGACCATATGAAATGGTCTCTGTGTTGCCCATTTACACCTACAGAACTCTAGGCGGGGAGAGAAATATAAATCTATTGATCGACTGTTATGATGCTTGCGCTGTAATAGCTATAAAAGCTTGTTATGAGCTAGAAAGAATTTTTTTAGACTATTTCCAGCAGGTCACTGGAAATTTGGTGGTTCCTGTGGGTGCTCTTCTGCTTCGCCCTTATCCTCTGAAAAAGAATAGTCATGGAGAACATGACTATCTGAAATGGTTGGAGAAGCAAAGGCCTGCTTCTGTTTTTTTATGTGTCATTTGTTACTGAATGTTTTCTATCCAAGAAGCAGATAGAGGAGATAGCGGAAGGATTGAAGGCTAGTTTGCAGCCATTTCTGTGGATACTGCGTTTTCCAGACTATTTATATGAGGAATGGACCATGCTCGAATGAGGGTTTCAGCTTCATTGCCTGAGGGATTTGAATCCAGAGTGGCGAATAGAGGAATGTTTTTTACTTTTGAGCGTGTGGGCTCCTCAGCAGGAGATTCAGTTGCACCCTTCTACAGGAGCCTTTGTAACCCATTGTGGGTGGAGCTCATTGATGGAGGGGTTCGGTGCTGGATTGCCTCAAGCAAAGCGGATGTTTGCAAAGCTGTGAGGATCGTCATGGTTGATGAAGAGGGCAGAAATGTGAGATCCAAAGCTTGAATTGTGAGTGAAGGCAAGGATGTGAAACCCAATATATCGATGATTTGGTGAAATTATTCCTAAAAGTTAATAGTTAACTCTTTTTCTCTCCAAAATTATATAGATGATTTGGTGAAATTACTAGTAGTTGACTCTTTTTCTCTCCAAAAGTTATTATTAGAGGTAGTGTTATAATTTCTGTATTAATAGTTTTATAGTCTAGTCTCTGTAAATGTAAGCGTTTAAGTTATATTATTTAATAAAAAATACGGTCGTAGATGTTTGCCTAAAAGATAGGATAATGACATGTTCTAAATTTTCCTGTCTTTCAGTTTTATAATCATATTGTTCTCTGTTTACTTTGCAGCAGCAGTATTTGTTGATTGCCCTGTTATTTTTCATGTAATCAAAAACATGATTATGTTATCAGAGCCTGTTGTATTCTCTTTGTAGAATCATGAGCAATTTCGTCTATCAGGAAGAGTGGGTGAATGACCATGAGAATATTGGACTGTAAACTCCAGGGCTCCTTCAGTGTGATCAGGAGCTAACCCTCTACAATTCTTCCGTTGGATTATTTTATTCTCTACAATTAAGCCTGGCTAACATTTTTGGCCGTGTGAGATTGCCGACCTCATCAAGGATGTTCTTGCTTCAAACATATTAAGACGTTTCCCTTTCCATGAAAACTAAGGACAATTGAGAAAAAAGAAAGTTTTTTAGTTTTTTTTTTTTTTAAATTCAAGAATGCAAACGTTTGTGATGGATAAGCGTTTCCATTGTAAAAAAGGGTTGACTAATAAATATACGATTTATATGACATTATTATACCAGTTGGCTGAGTATATATATCAAAACAAATTTTGCTTTAGATTAGCTTGAGTTTTTTATTTTTTATTTTTTGGTTGGTTTAGAGAGTACTAAATTTTGAAGGCTGTATAACGGTATTTATGTTTTAATTATAAAATATATTCAACTTTTTTTAAATAGATTATTAAATGCAAGGTGAAATGTTAGATAGATTGTCAAAATTTTTAAAAGATTATAATAAATAAATAGATTGTTTTTATTGTTTACTTTTTCTACTATGAATTATATTAATATTAGAAGGGTAATATTAAATGTATAATGGTTATAAAGATATTTATGATAGATAGAGTCAACTGTCAAATTTAATTCTTGGATAGGGGTATTTTAATAATTCTCGAATTGTTACATGTACACTCTTTTAATTCCATCATGGCATGTATGTGCAATGTTACAGCATTACATGTAATGAGGACCACGTGGCGGTGAGGCCCTGTATTTGTATAGTATGTTATATTAAAATTAAAACTTTATATACATTATAATTTTTTAATATATAATATATATTTTTAAATTTAAATACATCAATATATCTATTAATAAAAAAATTTGAAGATAAAACACAAGAATAATAACAATAAAAAGGTAGCGTATTGGTATTCATGGCTCAAAATCCATGCCACACCCAAGTGCCCCCCTCGCCCCCGCCTTCCCCCCGCCCCCCAACACACACACACACACCCACCCACCCACCAAGGTTATAAAACTAATGTTATAAGAAGACATGGCTATACACCAATAATTTCAAAACAACATAATAATAACTAAACACAATTACAAATGTGGAAACTCAAGCATGGGTGGTAGCACAAGAAGGAGTAGGTGGTGGATTATCTTTGAGAAGTAGATCAGTACAATAAGTTGACTCCATTGATGGATGATCTAGGGCCATGCATTTATTTTTGATTGATATCTAGTGAAGACAAGGGCACAATCATGCTACACAAATGCTAAAGGATACAATAATCTCATTTTGACCACCATCATGTGCCAAGGAAGTCCAACACAAATGCCTAATAGAATATTTTCCAAATATATAAAGACTTCATCCTTTATGTGAGCTTTGGCTCAATTTTGAAATCCGATATCTAGGTAAGAAGGGTAAGCCACATCTAGGGATAAGAGTTGAGAATCCAATGACTATTTAAACTTTTATGAGATAAGAAGAAGGGGCTCATAATTTGATACAACAAACCTATAAAGTAATGCTTAAATGGCATATCACAACTCCAATGCCAATCTTTATAACATGCAAGTGGTGGGTGGAGGCCAAGTTTATGCATCATGGCATCTAGCATAAGATCCTAAATATGTAAGATATAAGGCATATCAAAATTTAATAAATTATATTTTCTCTCCAAAATGGGCCATGGAGTTCAATCTCAACATGAGATAAGATCTCTCATTATGCAAATGTCTTTCTTGAGTAATCTAGTTGCTTTAATCCCAAGAGTTTCAGTAAGTGGAACATTATTACTAAGCATAATGGGGGACCACCAAATGTTACGGTCATTGAAATAAATACTAGATTTAAACATGTATCCAACCAACCTTTTGAAATATTTTTTAGTTAATTTTTTTCCACAAAAGATCCTTCAATTTTAATAGGGGAAGAGGTAATGATAAATGTGTGCAATCCAAAATTATTCCATCTAGTCTTGTCATAAGGTGAGTCTATGGTATTAAAATATCAAAGTAGGAATTTCCAAACTTCAGGCCCATCGATGGTGTGATCCTCCCATTTAACACACAAATTAGTGATTTATATATATGTGTTAGAAATTCCCATACCTCACTTATCCCATTGGAAGAAACAAACATCCCAAGTCACTCTATGGAAATCCCATGTTTTCTTGATATCATACCACTCAAAATATCTGAGAAATTTAGTGAGCATATCACAAGAAGTCATACAGGGAACCCAATATGACGAGTCAAAACAACATTTTTACTATTTTAAGTTAGAATTAAATTCACCTTTAAGTCAAAAAAAATGAAAAAATTGAGGGCCAAATTTCAACTCTAAAGTTAGATAAAGTTAAACAAAAGGTTTTAATATGTCTCTAATGTTGAGATTAAAATACATAAAATAAAACATCAGGTTAAGGATACCTTAAAGATAGAATTATATTCATCCCAATGTCATTTGTTGGGTGATGTTGGTAGGTGACATTGGAGTGACTTTAATAGCGTATTTAGGGTGAAATTTCTAATGTAGCCACTAATAATGTTTGCAAGGTCACCTACTGACTTTAAAATAATCTTTAAATGCAATTTAAACTATGTCACTAAATGTGACATTAAATTTGTCACTGAATGTGACTTTAATTATGTTACTAGGGTGAATTTAAGTGTGACACTATGTCTAAATTTAAGTGACACATAAGGTTTGAATTCAAGTGCAACACTAGGTTTTACTTTAAGATAATGTTAAAGGCAAAACTAGGTTTGAGTTTTAGGGGAATTTCATTACAACACTAATTTTGATTTTAAGTACAACACTAAGTCACGTTAAAATATGATTTAGGTTTTCATATAATTTTAATTATGATAATTAAAAAATATTTTTTATTTAATTGATGATATATTATATAAAATTATAGTTGATTTTTTAAGTGATAACTAGGGATAGACCTCAAAAAGCAAAAACAAATTAAGAAAAGACACAATAAGTTCCACAATGTGTAAAAAGTGAAGGGTATAGAAGTACCAAATATATAATAAGGATCTAACTAACTAGATAACAAGAGATGAATTGTGAAGTAGATCACCATCTTCATAAAAATTCACAAGCAAGCACCATCAGCACTATAAACCCTAATCCTTATGAATTAAATGGAAAATATAGTTGAGCCACACATTTTGAAAGCATAAATCACCCTGTAAACAATCCAATAGACATGTGGAGTTCAAAAAATTGTCATCATTATCTTAGGTAATACCCATACTATATTTATAAAGGATTGAAAACTAATGCCTATCATTAGATCATCCATTCGGGGATATATTCAATTGTGTGTTCAATGTGAACCATGTGCATGGTGGAAAGCTATAATAGACTAAAAGAGACAAATCCATGAATCCAAATACCTTACCGATTTGTAAGGTGTGTGAAAATTTCAAAAGGAAAGACATTCATCTATGTACAAGGCAAAAAATATTAACATCAAGGAAGAGAATATTAACATCCATCTCACACAACCAAATAAACACTCAAAACTTTAAAGTGACCATGTAATATTATGTATTCATCTTTCTCAAGATCCTGTAGTGGGTGTAGTGTTTTCAAAGTGACCCAATAAGTGCATAATGATATATAATCCATGTTCAAGAAAGATTTATTCATGAATAGACCAATTAAATATGTCAATAGTAATTATATTGATATGATATGATAAATTCATTTTTCCCATCATTTACAAATATCACCATGGTTTAGTCCTTAACCCATTCAACAACAATAATTTTAGGTGAGAGAATGATACCAATTGAGGCCACTCAAGGTACCCAATAGAATCCAATTGTAGTGTGTGAAAATATATCATCCCAAGGGGAGGATACATAGGCAATGAAAAATTGAAATCTTACATGAATATGCTTTAAGGAAGGTATGTAGAGTGGTCAAACTTTGAGATCCATAAAGTCATACTAGAACAACAAAAAAAATATGGTGTGTGTGTGTGTGTGTGTGTGTGTGTGTGTGTGTGTGTGTGTGTGTGTGTGTGCACGTGCATGCACGCACAAATGCATATATATGTCCATACATAAATACATATACATATATACATGTATATATACATGTTGATAGATAGATACACATACATGTGTGTGTGTGTGTGTGTGTGTGTGTGTGTGTGTGTGTGTGTGTGTGTGTGTGTGTGTGTGTGTGTGTGTGTGTGTGTGTGTGTCTGTGTGTGTGTGTGTGTGTGTGTGTGTGTGTGTGTGTACATATATGTACAGATGTATCTATATATATGTACACACATATAAATACATATATACATATACATATGTGTGCATGTACACACACACAAACATGCAGATATATATACACATATGTATGTGTGTATACACACACACACATACCTACATAGACATATAAACATATACATATGTATGTATACATATATATGTGTATATACACATATGTATATGTATATGTGTGTGTGTACACATATTTATGTATATGTATACGTAAGGATGTATCTATCTAGGAAAGTATATTTTTTTTAGTGATATTATCTTTATAATTAGCTACTAGTAATAACAACTTTGAATATTATCAAGGAGACAAAATTACATATTCCACTAAAAATGAAAAGAGTGAAATACATATATATGCCAAAACATAGACTTGTGATAACCCTAATCTAAAACATTAACACTTTCTTATGATACTTCCACAACCACTTCCATAGGAAGCCCTTCTTCATTTTCTGGGTCATCTACATTCCCATGATTCTCACCATCTCTATATGAGCAACATCATGAAAGATTAAACATGCATTAGAAAATATAAATCAGGTAAAGCTTCACCCAATATATTTTGTAAAAAAAATATAGGACACATCAAATTTTCAAATCATAAGTAGGAGTGTAATAGAGCACATACACACCAAATTTTAACAATAAAGTAAAATACTATAAATATAAGTCTAAGCCACTTCAAGGGGAAAAGCTCTACAAAAATTCCAAAAAAAAAAATTGTAATATGGTGCACAAGTATTAACCACTTCCTCCTATATATATTTTTCTTAGGTTATCATTACTATTGTTACATGAATCTTGAACATGTTTAATCATTGTTTGATTTAGTGTAACAATGGGAACATTCTTAAGCTGTGGTAACTTAGCTTCTTAGGATGAGGCTTTGGAGAAGGCTAGATGCCTAAACTATGTGCACCTGATGTAATATCAGCTTGCATACATAAAACACTACTAGAAAGACTTATTTATATCTATTTTTTAGTTTTTTATCGTGGAAAAAGGAGGAGTGAACTGAAAATACAAGGTTGGGATGAACCAAAGCTTAGATAAATCCTCAACTTTATAGAATTAGTGCAAGAAAACCTTCAAAAATGATAAATCTTATATAAAGTCTTAAAATTTAGACTTATCTCACGTAAGTGTTTTTCATGAAGGTAAGATGCCTAATATAGGATTAAGAGTGATCACAAATCACCTTGCAAAAGCTTTAGATGGTGAGAATACACAACTAAATTTTTGAAATAAACCTAATTATACATAACTTGAAAATCTTAAAATAATATACTTATGCATGATGGTGAAATGGATAGGATAGAAATACTATGGAAGAATCTATCTCCATAATAAAATATCAGAAATCTAATGATTGCATAGAAAATTCAAGAAATTTGAAGAAATGCAATTTCAATTCGTTATTGATTTTAATGGTAATGATAGTGTTACAATTTTAAAATGAAGAGAATTTTGCTACACCAAAGTAGAGGGCACCCTAAAATAGCCTTTTTCAATCATATATTTAGAATACAAGAAGTGAGACAAGAAGATACATAATAAATTCTTCAACTACTTTCATCAATTTTTCATCTGTAGGGGAAGAAACCAAGAAGTTGAAATCATTAAGCCCTTTCAATGCTTTGGACTTATTCCATGAATACCTACTTGGATACTTGGTGTAGTGGAGGGTAAGTCACCCTTTCTTCACTCTAATTGTCTCCTTGAAAAGGTTTATACATGATGAGTTTATTCAAAATCTCTCCACCCCCACACCCCCACACCCACTCCACCCCACTTGCCCTGCCCACCAAACCCCCCACACAACCCCCCTCCCCCCTGCCCCCTCCACCATGTTGTTATATATTTGGAGTGTACCTAGTCTTATTACCTTAAAGAGCCTTGAATATTCCACTTCCTCTTGGGCATATATGGGTGTAGATAATGTATCTTATATTTACATGTTCTCAATGGTTGGATCCCTTTTTGAGTTTTATTCATGTAAATAATCCTAACTTGCTCCTCTAGACTCTTAGGTACATGTTCTCATCAATGCTAGTCACATGAATGAGGTTTCACTTCATAAATATCCTATTTCCAATTAGTTTCCATGCATTATGGATTCTTTAAACCCATATAAAACATTACATCATCATTTATACCCTAAAATAGACTTCCTATAATATCTTTGAGATTATGAAACCTTGAAACTCTAACTTATAAACTTGGTAACATAGTCTTGATGTCATATAACCTTGTTTTAGCATTGCCATCACCATAGAAACCTTGAAAATAGTTTTAAACCTCATGTTTCCTATATATTGGACCTACTTACATCTTATAACTTTGGTATTACTTTTCTTTTATGCTCTTAAATGAGATTAGATGGGTTTAAAAATCAATATAGACCTTTTTCAGCCCTAAAAATTTATTATTTTTGGCTTGTTATTTCCATAACCAACCTTCTCAAACCCCTTTTGGCATTTCATAAGCATGGATACATTGTAAATTTTTTCACATGCCTATTAGAATTCTTCAAATCATGGAAATCCTTCAAAACTTTCATGGTGATCTATTTGCTAGGGCACTAAATAATCTAGAACCATATTTTGATATACTTGGAACATTATAATTCTTCCATTCTATCACACACACACACACACACACACACACACACACACACACACACACACACACACACACACACACACACACACACACACACACACACACACACACACAGATATATATAGATATCTGTCTATGTGTGTGTGTGTGTGTGTGTGTGTGTGTGTGTGTGTGTGTGTTTTGTGTGTGTGTGTGTGTGTGTGTGTGTGTGTGTGTGTGTGTGTGTGTGTGTGTGTGTGTGTGTGTGTGTGTGTGTGTTAGGAATTTTGAAACATTTCATTAGCATTATAACATTACGAGAACCTACATATTTAACATACAAACTTAATGTAGGTCTTTAGAGCTCAAAACCCTCTTTATTGTTCTTCATATTTGGCACAAAACCTTATAGGATATTCCTAAGATTTATTATCTATGTCTTAATAATTCATGTAAACCTCTCTTACCCATTTGTTATCATTATAACCATCACAAGAATTTGAAACCATACCTACAAATATTAGAAGTAGATTGAAACATTCTTAAAATATTTTTAACATACCTACAACCTTAAAAACATGTTCTAAAACCTTGAAAATTTTCTTAAGATCATGGTGACAACTTGAATACACTACATTTGATCTTGTAAGAAGATATTTAGGTTTTAAAAACACTATGAAGTTACCATCTCTATAGTTACGAGAGCCTTGCAAGAACCTTTTAGGTGAGTAGGGTCTAAGAGAATTCTTGTTACATATTTTTTAGACCTTACAAAACTATAAGCAACTGTTTGAGAGACTTTAGATGCATTAATCCTTTATCTTGATCGATCATATAAGCTTGGAGTCTTGAAACTAGACCTTCAACTTCTTTTATGAGCCCATAAATTTGCATATTCTATCTTAGATCATAATGGAAACTCATGTTTCTAGACCATACTTCATGTTACAAGATCAAGAGGGCTTGGAAACACATGAATCATTATGTAACTTTTTATTCTATAAATATAATTTCATTCAACAAGATCAAAACCTTTGGAAATCTATTTTATAAATTAACAACCTGCTTGAAGACTGACAACATTCATGATATGGTTATGGAAACCTTAGTGTAGACACATCATTTTAAAAACTTATATGTCTAAACTACAATCAAGACTGACTTTTCATAATCACATACAAATTTAATCAGAAATTATGAGGTGGACCTATTTTACCTAGACAACTAGCATTTAAACACAAAATCACAATGACACATCCGTAATTACAGTAATGGATCATATTGGATCATTAATCTTATCTAGTGCATCTTGAATCAAACCAACCCTTTTCAAGTGTTATTAAAATATAATTAAATGAATATTTTATTTATAAAATAACATTCCAAAATATATCATTCTTTTAATTACCAATTAATCACCTTGATTAATTAGCATAATCCTTCCTCTAATGGAAAATTCCATAAATTTGGAATTATTTATTTTCGTAAAATCAAAATTGAATTATTACCTCATATAGAAGATATCACTCAAGAAATTCAATGGGAAAGATGAGAAGTTACAATAAGCTCTTACACCTGTCTTACACACTCTTCCTCTTACACCTCTCTTACACATTCCAAGAGGACTAATGACTGCACTTTTCTTCTAACATTCCTTCCACACTCTATGTGTGTCATAATGAGTTTGAGAATGCATCCTCCACCACTAATATTGATCTTAGATCAATGGTTCACAAACATACAAAATGTCTATAAAAACAAGAGCCTTTAGACACTATAGACAATCATCTTCATGTAAACTTACTCTACTAAATTTTAAAAGGAACTTAAATCAATTAGCATGCCAAGTCAATCCAACAATCAAGTGTAGATAAGGAGAGGTGTTTTCCACATGTGGAATCAAGCATTGGAAAATACTCTACAACCTATAAGCCAAGCTCAACCTATTCAAACTGATTCTCAAATAAATCTTCCAAGGAGGTATAAACCTAGTTTTTGTCTTCTGATTTGCTTATCTTACTTATTTTCCATATAGCTCAACCTAAGTATTATGCTTGAAATAATAATTCCTTAAGTTTTTTTTATTTTTTTCACTAAAAAATTAACTAACCTCACATAGATTTCTAATATACATAATAGCATGCATAGTGGGACCTGACATACTCCATATGTTCTTTTAGACCATTAGTATTGTTTTAATTACTTGAATTAAACTAGTCATTAGGTTAATTCACCATATTTATTTCAAAAATTATTATTAGTTGTTTTAGGTGAAATTGTGGAAATCAAATTTCTAAATAGTTATTTCACCCTTTAAAATAATGAATTTACCCTAGCTATCACCAAATTTAACCTGTTAATAGGTGAATTCACACTTTTACACTTTTTGTTTTATTATGTGTATAGGTTATAAAATCAACAAAATTATGAAATTGGTTTATAATAAATGAATTAGATTACCTCTCCTGAATCATATGTACTAGACCAATAATATGGTACCAAATTATTAAAACAGTTAAAAATACAAGACCTAGATCAAGAAAAGACTCAAAAAGAAAAATTAGATGAAGAAAAGGATACAACTTTACCTCTCAATAATAATACTTAATTTTCCAAATAGTATGGTTTTAGAATGAAATATTTATAAAAATATGGTTACCATGGTCATGAACTGGGAAAACATTCCCTAAGCATCACTTATCCTATTTCCACAAATGATCAAAATGACCATCAAGGCTTGGGTTATATTGGCAATACTAATGCAAATAATTCAAATATATATTTTACCAATACAAAAGAGATCTATCCTATAAATTAAAATTAGGTACACAAGGAATAATTTCACAAATAACAAGAAATGCATGAAAAGGATGATTCACAATAAAAACACTTACAATTACAATAATTATAGAAAAAAAAAGATTCCAAAGGCAGTGCTAAAAAAAGAGAAACAAAAAAAATTTCCAACTCAAACTCAATAAAAGTAAGCAAGCATTCTCAAAATATGATTTCTAATAAAATGGGTTAGAAATCAAGAGACACTTGACAAAACTAATATTCTAAACATGATTCAAAAAGAAAAAGAATAGAAAAATAAAAGGCACCTAAAAATAGTAATGTCAAATTTGCACCTTCATGTGAATAAATATCCAATCATTCATCAAAACATAAAATCATTAAATCTTTCATATATGGAAAACAATGACAAAATATTATAGTTGAACAATTTGTGATTTCAATATATGTACCTGGAAATTCTTTACATCTTTGGGATATAGCATGGAACATGTGAATAAAGCTACTACACTTGGTATTTGTGTTGGATCTATTAAATGTAGTGTCAAACATGGATCCAAATAATGCTATATTTTATTTCATATTAGTCTATTTTTGACTAAATATAATGTAAAATTCAGAAAACCATGGTTACTAACAACAAAGGAAAATAATTATGCAACAAAGGTACCAAATACAAAATTACCAAAAGACCATGATATATTTCTTACTTATACTATGTAAAAATATCACACATATCATTAGGACATGTTATACGACCCCTAAATTAATCTCATCCATTGGATGATATCATATGGTACTTATTTCTTTGGCATATTCCAAAAATAAAATCAAAAATCAAAAAATCATTCAAAAATCCAAAAACATTTTTGGCAACTATATAGTCTATTGGCTCCTTGGTATGTATGTGTTAGTACCATGTTTATGGATGTCATATCAATTGTTTATACATACACATATGTATAGTTATCCTACTTGAGGGTGATACATGCATACACAAATACATGATCTATTCCTATTTTTGGATGTTGGGCGTTCCCTCTACTTATATTATGTGTAAATTGGTGACATTTACTTCTTTGATATTAATCTACATATGTTATATCATTCTATCATCACCTTATATTATCATTTTTTTAAGATCCTATATGCACTTCTTTGAGTGTGTCACCTTGTTATTGTCTTATTTTTTCAAGTATTTGAATATGATCTTTTATTTTATGCCCTTGTGCCTATGTGAGCTTTCTTTGAAATTTTAATATGTTTTTATTTATTATATAGACATTTGAATATGTCATCCTTTATTTTATGGACATTTGATTAAATCATGTCCATTCAATTTTACGATATTTGAACATGCCCCTTGTTTGAGGTCTCTTAGGACCATTGTATGTTGAATTTATTTTGAGTACCCTTAAATGTGCACTTGATTTTATTATTGAGATTATAATATTATTATCTAGAAACTAATATGATATTTAACATGCATCTTAGGACTTCATGTGAAAACATTATTTTATGCACTTCAATGTTACATTTACCTAGACATGTTCTTATATATGCTACATGGCTATAGTCATAAATTATCAATTGTCTTATCCTTTTGAGATGAGGTGATTACTAATTTATAATTTTTATTCACCTCAAAGGTAGGGTATATCACTGGATTAATGTCATAGAGGCACATTCTCCATGCTTACTAGAGTTTTTTAGACTTAGTGGAGACATGCTTTGGAAGCATGTTTTCCACACCTTTTTAGTATTTGGAACAATTTTGAAAATCAGAGTGGGCATGCCATATATTAATGTCTTCCACACATTCACACTTTTTAGATTCAATGGAGGTATGCTTTGGAAGCATGTTCTTCACACTTAATCAATATTAGACAGACCTAGATTCAATGGGGGCATGTTTTGGAAACATGTCTTCCACATTGATACTTAATTTAGTTTTCATATTTCTCCATATATCATGGTGTCATGTTTTGGAAGAATGTTCTCCACACATACATAGTTTTCAAATTGGCCAAATCACACAATTATATAGTTTAGATTCATAGTTGTGGCAAAGTTATATACATTTACATTGTTTGACATAGTTTTAGCATAATACATATCTAAAATGCATATGCTATTCAATGTGTACCTAATATTTTTGAGCTCAAATCAGTTTTAGATTTAAAAACACACTTAGGGACTACCATCACCTACCAGGATGGAATTTTATAGAATCTATTAATTAGTTCTAATGTAGTAGTTATTTCAATTTTGGTATGGTTGATGTGATTAAATCCCTCAATCTTGTCAATTTTTCATGTTAGACTTAATCATATCATCTAAGCTTACCTATTTAGTATGAGTTGATTTTTTTCACTCATACTAACAAGGTTATAAGTATGATTGGGTTGTACGGTTGATATAATCTCAATTATTGAGTAGTAACTCACCTTTTCTCCAAGGTAGGAGGCATGTGACTTCCATTATCTCTTTCTATCTATTTCCTTAGGTATATTCACTTTCCATATTTATATATATTTTCCCTAATCTATGTTTTAGAACCTTAAAATGATACATATTTTAAATCAACTTGTTAGTTGGTAAGGTGGTTACATCAATTGACATATGTACTCCTAAACATTGCTCTTTCAATTTAAATCATTTCAAATGTTTTCAATTTCATATTATATGCACTGGTTATATATTGAAACATGCTCTTTGTTGTAGGCTAGTCACCAGTAAATTACTCAAGTTAGATTCAAGCAAAGGAAAGGTGTGTTATACACACCTATGTATGCATTTATTCTCCTTTAAACCAACAATTTCATTACTAGACTATTGGGGGTGAGGGGGGGCTAGGGGGTGGGGAATGAAGATAATATTTATGGATTATATAGCATCTCAATTTTGTACACTAGGAAAACTCAAACCTTGGTTGTTCTTCTAAATTCTAAACCTTTCCCACTTTTGGAAGTCTCTCATTTACTCTATCTTATTCCCCTTGGCCTATCTTTTGGTATAGTATTATGTTGAGTACCCATATTTCTATCTTTCCCAAAATAATTAAAACTTTGTTATCTTCCACCTCTACAAGTTATGATTTTATACCTACTTTCATGTTCTTAGACATTAGCATCTCAGATAGACAAGGCAGGTGTCCTGCTCTGATGCAAGTGCCCAACGCCCTAAATTCATCCAATTTTCAAATGAAATGTATATTAATGGTTAGACTAAGTTCTTTAACTCAAGTTATTTCTCCAAAGGGATTTATATAAATACAATATCAACCCTCATTCATTCCCCATCTACAAAATCTAGCATAGACCAAGGCGACCTATCAAAAGCATTCAATCAAGTACTCAATAAAGTGAAGTTTTCCTATTTTATCCTATTTTTATATCAATCATAGGGACACCACATACATAGGTTTCAAGTACTGAAGGAGTACCCCAAGAGTCTTATTTTCCAAGTAACAAAGTAGGTAACTATTATACTTACCTTTCACACATTTCATGATTCAGACATAAACCAACATGTAGGAGATAACTAAATAATTTGATTCCCTATTTGTAGTATTTGATATGTAATAAGAGATAACTAACATAGGGTTATTTGGGGTCAGCTTGACTCCATGTGCACACTAACCCATTTTACCCAATGTCACTATGAATATGAAGATTTAGGGTTTTAAAATTTTATGATGAATAATAGTCCGTGACGTAAATTTCAATACACCAACACAATGGAAAAGATAAAAAATAAGCATCCAGGTGGTTGAATCCTTTTATAGTAGGTATTCTATAGATGACACTTATGATAGGTTCAGATAATAGCATCAACATAACCATCCAGTGCTGACACTAATGTTTGAGGCTCTAGAGGTATCAAATCAAAATTTGGTGACTATTATAGAACCCTCTTCTATTCATTTTCTTTCTATTCTAAATCTAGAATGGTGTCAACATCAAAACTAGATAACTACATTACTTCTTTGTCAATTCTATATCTAGCATAATTATACTTACTATTTTCTTTATCATATCTCAGTTAAATGAATTCAACATATTTTATATCTGAGTTTAACATCTAAGTTGCCTAATCAATAGATAGTTTATCACACATATACTTTAGGCTATCACTATCCATTTTAATCCTAAATAACCCAAATCTATAAATTTAGGGTTAAACAAGTCATCAAATATGACTAGTCAATGTCTAATATCACCTCAAAAAAATTTAATGGCCTTATGAAATATACAAAAGTATGGATAATATTAAATAACTCATGAAATACCTAATTCTAGTGTAAGGATGCTCAAATGAATGGGTACCAACTCTTGTTCATATGATTTTGGTGTAAAGGTCCTACTTGTAGCATATGAAGTGATGAGAGATCAAAGTGACTTGAAAAGTCAAAAATTAAAAAAGAAAAGATAAAAAAATATGACATGATAAGGAAAAAGGTTATGTTAGCCCATATCAGTCACACATATCCCTATTCATGCTATAGATTAAGGGTGTAACACATAAATGACTATTTACATTATTTTCTTTTTAAATACGAGTACCTCTTTTAATTTCAACTATTTCACCTACTTATATTAATACCAATCACTAAAATCCCTCATCAGTACTTGTTAGTTGGTTTAGTCTGTCAAGGTTGTGATGGGACTAAAAGACTTTCATATTAATTGGAAAAGACATGAATGATATAGAGTGATGAAATACACATAAATTTGTTCTTCATTTATAACATCTAACTCATCACACATGTTATCATTCTTATCTTCGACTCATAATAGAACATAATTTTCTTCTTAATATTTAGACAAAATTATAATAAAATATAGCATTAAGATACATGTGTTCACAAATAATACATACTTAAAACATAATATGGAATTGAATAATCAGAAATTAAAAACACATTTTGAATTCTAAAATAATTTTAGATAGCTAACATATTCCTTTACATACACCCATAAATATATAAGCTATGAGGAGAACATGAATCTTTGCCTTTTTTACCTTTTGTTTCCTCTTCTATTTTTTTCAAGGTAAACATTCAACCTTCCATTCTTTTCCTTGAATTACACACCTAATTACATTATCAAAATATACAAAATTAAGCATTTGTCACACAAACAACTATTAAAACAATGCATACAAAATATACTTTAGACTCTAGTACTAATAAATTACACCTCATAATTTTTATAAATATAGTATCTTAGAACTTATACTTTAAATTTTATAGTTCATGTTCTTATAGTATCTTAGTTTTTTGAGTGTAGGCATCTCAAATAGTCCATGTAATTTCAAGTTTCTCAGTTTTCAGGAAAAACATGTCTAGTGGAAACCCATTTTTGGCCCCGGTGTTTCATGCACTTACCACTTATTTGGAATTTCATTTTACATAAATTGACTTGATCACACATAAATGTGCCCTAAATCAATTTAAATGGATGTTTGGTTGTGTCTAGCTTTTTTGTGTGTCAATTTTTACTTATAATGGACCTAATCGCATGAAATTTGACTTAGGCCTGATCATGCATAAATATGCCCCAAATAATCCACTTTTACAATTATTGCAAGGGTTTTTTTTTTTTTTTTTCTCTCTCCCTATAACGGAGATATAACACTTGATATCAATAGAAATGGTTTGTTGGATGTGCATGGGTCAAAAATATACTTGATTTATTCCAAACACATCTACTTGGTTTAATTAGGTGCAAAATTGGGATTACTTACATGAAATTAACTAAATTATTCTTTAAAAAATTACATATACACCTGAAATATGCATTTAATGTGTATATAATTATTGTGTGTCAATTTACTTTATCAACTATCACTATATATGTTAGATGTTTATCTGTAAACTTTAATTTTGACACACCTAGAACTCTTTTAAAAGTTAGATAAAAATTTGGATGCACTAAAACCTATAAAATAATTATAAGTTTGCCAAATACGGACACTTGGTGCAAAATTTACACCTTGAAAGTCTAAATTTCAATGTGTAAACCCTAAAAATTTAATAAATATTAATTATTTTTATTTTGAAAAACTAATTTCCAAATGATAACTTTTAAAGCTGCCCGCAAGATATTATATTTATTAAAAAAAAATTGTATTCTAAGAATATAGAAGTAAAAATTTAAAGTGTAAAAATAAATTATTATATGTACTAAAATAAATTTCTTATAATATATTTGTATTATAAGAATATAAAAATATAAATTTAGAGTATAAAAAATATAAATGTCACTTAAATTTTATTTTTGTGAATACACAACCTACCTTTCAATCCTTCAACATGGACAACTTGATAATCTTGGTAATACTAAACAAAAATAATGTGTATATATTTTAACATTTATGTGTTTTAATTTCAATAATTAATGATATGAAAAATATCCAATATGCATTTTCATGTAAATCGTATTTCTATATAAAATTTTCCTCTTTTCACGTTGGCCCTCAATTTCCTACACTTACCCTTGAATAAAATTACCTCGAAATAGAAACTTACATTTGGATTAGAGAATAGAGATTTTGAATGGTGTAGAAGAAACTTCATAAGGAAGATAATAATCTATTATAATGACCATTTTGAATTACTCTAAAAAATTCAGATCAAATACCAAGTCCTTTGAAAATGTAAGTCCTTATGAAAGAAGTCAATCTATTTCTAAATTGGCTTTGTAGGTCTAGCAAGTCTAAAACTTCCTATAACACTTTGTCAACAAAATATGCCCAAAAATATATCTCTGATAATAAATATTATGAAAGCATATTTCAAAATATTTTCTCTTTTGATCTAACCATAATCCATCCACAATATATAGAAATACATCCAAGACTAAAGTAAATGTGCATATGTAGTGGCCTAGGTCCCTTAAGTGAAGGTTATTATATATATCAAGTTGATAATTATGACTAATGTAGTTCTATGCATGTAAGTGAGTGACGCATCCTAATGTGTGAGAGAAGCCCCCATCTACTCTCCCTTTGCCAACAAATGAAACTACATGCTCCTTTTCCTAGGCTTTATTTTGGTACAAGTATGCAAACAAGGAAATCAATAATCTAATATCTAGATTTCATCCTTAAAATCATAAGATATGATTAATATGTGTAATGTTGCTTGATTTTTTGTTATGAAATTCATTAAAGTGTTTGTGTATATATATATTTTTTGAATTCAAATTAAGACCTATTTTTGTGCAAGTTAACCACATTAAAGTAGTAAAACTGATAATTAGACACAATAAAACATGGATAATATAGGGGAGAATGGGATAAGGGATAATGGACCTACAACTGAATGAAAGACTTTTAGATTGTTTTGAAAAGGGTTTAGAGCAGTTTCAAGGTGTTCCAAAAATGGTCATAATAGAAAACCCCTAAAAGAAAGACAAAAGGTGAATCTCATGACAAACAAATGATAGATTAGGGGATAATCAAGAAGGGATAATGATATTGAAAAGCAATAAAGATTTTAATATAAAAATAAAATAGAACAATAAAAATCTAAAACAAATAAATGATCAATATATACAAAATAATAATAATATTGCAATTATATGCCTTATATCAAAATTAGGAGTTTATACCTTACTTCTTTCATAATTGTTATATTATTACATATATGTTGACATAACAAACTCGTACTCAACTAACCTAATCCAATCTATATTTTTCTAATTTTTTACCATAAAACGGTAACAACCAAACTTCACTATTCAATATCTTCTTATATCCAATAATAATCAACGTTATCATTAAAAAACTCCTAATTTGGAATAGGATAATGAATGGTCATATCATGTAACTTCCCCAAAAGCTAAATGTTTCATACCGAACAAGAAGTGGAACATGTGTTAGGCATGCTCCAAATGTTATGAAATAAAAAATTTCTTTGGAAATACTTTTTAAATCGTTAGGGATATCTAAATCAACAACTGTCTCATTATCATATAGAACTTATTTTGCCTCCCCATATTCTTTCAACAAATCTTGATTTATAGATGCATTCCTATTGGGCCTGTTGTCATCACTCTCCACTTCCTCTTATTCATTTGAACTCTCAAAGAATTGGGAAGAAGAATTATTTGAGTGGATCAGTGGATATTGAAAATGGCTCAACATCTAGACTAGGGAAAACTACGTAAAACAGATTGTAGCACAAAGTGGGTGTAGAGGCAATCCTTCTTCATTTAGTCATATGGAACAAGAAAGATTTTATTGTGTGATTCTTTTAAATAACCATGTTTATACATTGCATTAATTTAAATAGGGAGAAAATATTAAATAATAACTGTACCTTGGATTTTGGGAATGGAGGCGGAGGGAACGTTGGAGGCTCCAAAGGTGGTGACAATTTGGGTGCCTAAGGAGAGGAATGAAGTGGTCTATCAATGACGACTAAAAAGGGTAAATTATTTCTGTTGTCGAAGTTGAGCAACATATTTGCAACAGAAAAAATTATGTAAAACCACTAACAATACATTTAAAAAATTAAATGTCATCGGACATATGGATATACATGGATATACATTTTCAGTAAATGAATGTTAATAAATATTAATTTTCATTGTGATTTTATTTAAATGTGTATTTATTATGTGAAAGAAATAGATGGGTACTTTAAAAAAATGAAACTTTTATAAATGCAATTTTTTTATAAATATGTCATCTTTTTTACTGTAAATCTTATATTTTCTATTTTTTTTGGATATCTTAATAATTTTGTTTTATTTTATATTTTTCAATTGATAATGAAATGATTTATTTAAATCTGCATCATATAAAGTTGTCACAATTTTACGTATTAATAACATACATTTATGATAGATAAAGAATATGTAAACGAGTAAATAATAATATGTTACTAACAAATTAAAAAAAAACAACAAAATTGAGAAAACTTTACAACAGGGCATGAACATTTAAATTAAAATTACGACAGAGAAAAAAAAAAGTCATCCTAAACATGACTTAAAACTAATTTAAATGCATGTCTTAAACTTGACTTTAAAACACATGAAATGTTGTAATAAGTGTGAATGAAACTTTAAATCTATACTTAATAAGAAATAATAAATACTTTATGAGTAAATGAACCTAATCACTTATATATTTACAGATAATCAAATTCAAATTTTGGTAATATTAATGTACATACCAACTTTATACAATTAGAAAAAAAGAAAAAAAATCTAACACATTTGAAAAATGAGAAATAACTATCCCAAAAACTTAAACACATTTGAAAAAAACACAAAATCAATACAAAAGTAAAACAAAAAATATTAAAAAAATTTACATATCATCACAACAATTAAATAATGTCTAGTTTAAATCATTCTCATATACATTTAAAAAAATACTGACGACTTATTTTTTAATTAAAAACTATTGAGTTACATAAATAAATATTGACGTCTCTACCCTTGCTGGCACTTAGAACTTCAAAAACAATTTCCCATGACTTTATAAATAAAGGATAACCAGCTCTAATATCATGAGCATGACACATGGTTAGACGATTTGCAAATACTATAAACAAATACTTTACAGGGAGCCAATAGACATCAACATGACTACAAACCAAAACAGATGAAAATTTCAGAACAGGGGATTACTCTATTTGTTACCCAAACACCGAAAATCCTCATCTTTTTCATAAATGATTACGTATTTACTTTTCACTGCAAGATACAAAAACTCAAGCCTCATTACAGACATAAAAACCAGTTGAAAATGCAGTTGTAGTATTTGTAACAATTGCAAACCTAAAGGACATAAGGCCTAATAGGCTTTAAGCTGTGGAGGAGTTTCACCAGATCATTTCCATATTGACAACCTTGGCTCCCTGTACCATCCAATATCCTAGTCTTGAACAATTCCCCCATTTCTGCAGCTTTGGACCTCACATGTTTGCCCTCTTCCTCAATCATAACCATCTTCACAGCTTTGCAGACATCCCCTCCTGTTATAGATCCATCGTTTCCTCTGCTCACTTCAACACTCACCTGCAATTCATCCACAATAAGTCGAGCATTCAATCCCTGATCCAACTGCATGGGCAAAGCAATCAGAGGAAGTCCAGCACCCATTCCCTCCATCAATGAGTTCCACCCACAATGAGTTAGAAGGCCCCTGTAGAGGGGTGCGAAAGAATCCCCTGCTGAGGAGCCCACATGCTCAATATCATTCCTCTATTCGCCACTCTGGATTCAAACCTCGCAGGCAGTGAAGCCGAGATCCTCTTTTGAACTTCGTCTGTGTCTTCATCCAAGTAGCTTGGAAAATGCAGTGTCCACAGAAAAGGCTGCAGGCTAACCTCCAATCCTTCGACTATTTCCTCTGTCTGATTCTTCGACAGAAAATACTCACCGCCAAACGACAAATTAACAACAGAAGCAGGCCGCTGCTTCTCCAACCATCTCAGACACTCATGTTCTCTATGAGTATTCTGTTTCAGAGGATAGGGACGAGGCAGAAGAGCACCGGCAGGAACCACTAAACATGCCGTGATCCGCTTAAAATAGTCCATAAATTTTCCCTCAAATTCATAGCAATATTTTATGACTATTGCAGCGCAATCATGATAACAGTCGACACACAGATCTATATATTTCGCGCCGCCAGGAGTTGTATAGGTGTAAATGGGCAGTACAGAGGCCATTTCAAATGGTCGAAATCGAATTACAGTCGACGGAAAATCAGGAGGCGGTTGAAGTACATCGCCGGAAGTGATTTGTGCGGCTTGGGACCTTCTAGCAGGACAAAAGCAATAGCCCATATAAGCCGTAGGTTATGATCACTACCGACTGGATTTTGACCTTAAGAGCCACTTTAGGAATCCAGCATAATACTTGATCGAAAATCACAATCTCTGGTGAAATATGACCAAGTAATGTTTCTAAAGGTTTTTCCAATCCTCTGGCTGCCTTGTCGAAAAGAATTGTTAGATGGGTTGGAAGACGAGACATTTTTTCGATGCCACGTGGCAATCCATCGACGGCAGGCAATGGCAACTCCAGCAGATTGAGATTCAGTTGCATGTTTGTGAAGGAGGGCTTGATGGTGGCAATATTAAGAGGAGTTGAAACAAATAAGATTTTGATGTTGCCCTGGTCTAAAAGCCTCTTGGAAAGCTCAATAAACGGAGAAATGTGGCCGTGAGCAAGCCATGGGAACATCACCACATGAAGTTCATGCTTGCAATTGGCAGGCCGATCAGAGCTGTTGGAATTCGCAGACTCCATTAACTAAAACGCAGAAAGAATGCAGCAGAAATAATGTTATCTTACGAGAGAAGCCGTTGCTGAGAAAGAAGCCGACTTTTTCAATGGTAAAATTGGCCTCCAACCAGATGTCGAGCATATTATAATGTGGTCTTGTCAGACCTATGACTCTCCCTCTGTCATTTAGCTCCAGCTTCCCCCACCACTGTAAATTACTCAAATAAATATATATATGTTACATCCTTAAAAGTAAATTTTCAACGGTCTATATATATATATTTTGAAATAGCGACCAAAGGAAGTGTTCATCTTGTCATTTCGTTTGGATTTTGACGTCACTCTGGTTTAAGTAAGTTATCTTCACATTTAAAATCATTAGCAGTTTTTACGGTGTAAAAAAAGTTCAGAGGTTAAATAAAAGTAATTCATATTTGGTTTATATATATATATATATATATATATATATATATATATATATAAATATAAATATAAATATAAAGTATTTGTAATTGTTTTTCATTATTTTGTAAATTTTTTTGTTTTAAATTGTCTAATTCAATTATCAAATTTTTTGATTGATTTTGTAAAATTATTATATGATATTTATTATAATTTCTATATACATTGAATATATATATATATATAAAATATAATTTATATAAATATTAGATTATAAAATTTATATTTTAATATTATCTCAGCGTTTGTAATATATGTTAATGATGAAATTGTTGAAGCTATAAAATGTATTGTATATAATAATAGTTACAAATATCTCTCTCTTTTTGTTTTGATTGTATACAACATTGATTCCAAAGTTCGAGTTCTTATGAATGGTATGGAAGAGGTAGTTCTGTCAATCTTTTTTATTTATCTTCGAAGATTTACATATTTGCTTTCTTTCATTCTTGTAAAGCATTTTAAGATAAATATAGATTTGAATGGTACATTAGATATGGATCTTTGCTGCAATCAAATCAACTCTCATGACATGGGAGCTACAAGATAGACTATGGGACCTCTTTGTCTTATCCCATGATCAACAACATTGCATCATTGATTTGAGTTGCACATGAGATGGCGACCCCTGTCATAATCAAATTGACTCTCACAATGTCCTCGAACAAGCTTGACAAAAGAAAATGACCAATACATTTTGTATGGCCTTGCCATTTCTTCCAATGGTTTGATTATGGTGTTACTGTATGTTCTTAACATTGATGTAATTGCTCTAGGTGTTAATATATTAGCATTGTAGATGCGTGGAAGCTACAAGATCGACTATGGGACCGTAATGTGTTGTACCAATATCAGTGGCATTGCATCATTAATTCAAGCTATATGTGAGATGTATAGACCTACCACAACCAAATCGACTCGCATAGCATCCTCATCCACCTTTGACAATAGAAAATATCTATTCAAATATGTTACTACCTTGCTCTAACAGTATAACTTGAAAGACCTTGTAATTTCCCCTCACCATCACTACACAGCTCACCATGAAATATTTTAGTATTTACATATTCTATATGGCTTTGCCAAAAAAAATGTTCAATGTAAATATAATATATTATAAAATTATATAATATATATTATAAAGATAATTATATTATATATTTATAATTTTAAATATTATGTAAAGATAGATAGATTCTCTCTCTCTCTCTCTCTCTCTCTCTCTCTCTCTCTCTCTCTCTCTCTCTCTCTCTCTCTCTCTCTCTCTCTCTCTCTCTCTCTCTCGTGCGCGCGCGCGCACACACACACACACACATAATTTAGTTATAGTAGTTAACATATAATATAACATCATATTATTACAATAAAAATATTATAATTTATATTAATATATATCATAATATTATAATAATATCTAATATATCTAATTTGTATTAATATTCATTTTATGTTTGAAAAGTTAAATAAAAATGGAAACATGATAGGAACCCATAATTTAAGAGTCTTCTACCTATCCCTCACACACTTTGTGCCATCCACCAGTCCTTCACACACTACATGCCATCCACATGTTTCCCTGTCGAATGGCAAAGTAAACTTGGGAGTATACCGCACAAATTGAGTAGAAAATCCTAATTGGAGAACAATTTTATTTTGGGTAATCTCTTTTTTCCCATGCATTTGAGTAAGAGCTCCCATGATTTAGTAGGACCATATTGGCAGTGGCATTTTTATGCAATTATATATTCTGCAGGTAGTCAAAATGGTTATACCAAAGTTAAATGTGAAGCTAATTGGAATTGCATTATGTGTTCCAACACCTAATGTTTATGTGGTGTATCTCACCTATAGGCTAGATAACCCTGCATCTTTTGATGAAGGTAAAGCAACATTGAACTATGTTTCATACCTTTGCATGCTATAACCTTTTGATTCTTGAAATATTTATTTTTTCTATAAGCACGCCTCTATTTTTGGTGGTTATTCCTTCTAGGTTGTTGTGAATTCAATCAATTCCTAATATTTTTGCAGGAGTGCATATGAAGGCTCCTTGAAGGGGTTGATCATATTGGCTAAGACGTATTCAAAAGCATGTCCTTTGTAGTGCCATATTCATGAAGGTACATACACTAAATTTTATGCTTCCTTTTGTAATGCTATATGGAGGATAGATGTAATGGGTTTGTATCAAAAACACCAATTGTGAATAAGCCTATTTTCTATTTGGTATCTTCATAATTTTTTTGTGTAATTTTCTGATCTTATTATTTTGTATAGACAATTTTTTTGACCACTCCATGCTTTTTTGTGGAATAATTAAGAGTGTCTCTAGTACCAGTGGCAAAGTTGTCTCTTGAGGTGAAGAGGGTGTTAACAACTAAAAAGGAATCTAGTGAAGCATTTAACATGATTTATATTCTTTTGATACAAAAAATCTTTGTTAATATGGATAAGGTGAAGGCTTCAATGCATACTTTAGATGGGGAGGTTAGTAGAGAATATGCCAAAGATATGTGGGATTTCAATGGGAAAAAAGGTTGCTTATTAGATGTGATTGGGGTGATAGTATCAATTATAGTATTGAATCCATTACCATGGAAAAAGGGCCAATAAGGACTGGTTATGTTATATTTGGCTTCCCAACAATATTACCTTCTTCAGTTCACACAATTTTATCACCATACCAGAATTTAATTTTGTTATTGAGCCTTTTGCTTATTAGTTGGGTGTACTGGTTAGTGATACACTTATTTTATTTTTTGGTGACCAGCTATCAGTCTACCAAACCATGTGTCAGTGTTGGAATGGGGTGACCATCTATCAGTCTACAAAACCATGTGTCTGCCTTGGAATGGGTCCAAACAACATCTTCTCTATTTTGTCTCTTTTGAGATGAATCTGGGGGCCTCACCCCACTGTATAAGCCTCCAGATCATTATGAAACATAAATTACTAGTAAAATATAAGCCATCAACACTAATTTCATTTTTTCAAATTCTAATGACATTACAAAACATACAAATTATTCGATCTCATGTCTCTCAAATGATAGTGGCTTTGTTGATAACTTCAAAATTTTCATAGCAACTTTTTTGAAAAAAATTATATTTGTTACATTTAAATAAAGTCATTTTTCTCTCTCTATCTGTGTGTGTGTGCGTGTGTGTGTGTGTGTGTACATATACATATATGCATACATACACAGTTACATATACATATATACAAATAGATAAATCAATTGTCTTTTCATGTAACATCATTATTTATTGCTTAGAGCAGTCGGTAAAATATAAACATATTTACACCAATCTATGTTTTGCTACTAACATCGTGAGGTATTATATAATTGCATCTAGAGGGTGATGGTGGTTTATAGTGTAGTGAGTATGTTCAATTTTAAATCCAAAACTTAAATCTGGCATTCATCTGACTGTGACATAGAAAAAAATTCTTTTTTCCTTGAAAATTCAATCGAGAAATCGTAATTTCTTGACTATATGGGGGAGTTTGGATCCCCCTATTTTTTACAAAAAAATATTTTGAGCTTGACATATTGATGTAGGTAGATTTATACAATTTATCACTAGTTGATAGAAATTTTTTGAAGAAAATAATAAGATTATAAATAATTGTAATATGTGAAAAATCCAAAATAAAAACTTTGAAATTGATATTTCTCAACATTTTTTAAATAAATACAATTAAAATATCAATACTAATTCTAAATACATTTTAAAACATACAAATTATTTAATATCATCTCTTAAAAAATAATAACTTTATTTATAAGCTTAAAAATTTCATAAATATATTTGAAAAATAATTATATTTCATAAATATAAATCAATATATTATTAACTTTCAAAAAACTTTCCATACGATAAAAAAATAGTCAATATTATAAATTCTATAATTTTTTTTAACACAAACAATTTTCTCTCTAAAAGGATGCAAAGAAATACACGTCACAAGATCTGTGCGTGAAACCTCTGATACCAAGAACAATAGACAATCATAGGAGATATACAATCATAATACTCTATCTTAAAAGTTAAAATTCCATCAAACCCTTGTCAAAGGACTCATAAAAACTTATACAACATGCATGCTGCAGGAAATAAAAGCATGAAATTGAAATATCGACACCTAAATCATACCCTTAGAAGAGAAAAGGTAAGCCAAGCCCAACTGCAAAAGAAACGAAAGGAAGCCGCAAAGACAAGTGCCATATATTTGACAAAGAAGATTGACCTACTCAACAACACAAAAGAAGACTAGATATTGGCTCGACCTATAGGTGTAGAGACAAAGTCCCAACCACCATATATGTTGAATCTTTTGAAGAGTATATATATTTTAATTTGAGCCATTTATCGTTAAATTTTATTTCTCGTCTATATATGTTTTAATATTTAGTTGTATTTATAATGAAGATGATTTAATATAGAGTTGATTTTAATCACCATTTTTTACTTTTTTACTTTTTAATATTTTTTTTTCAATCTAAATTTTAAAGGTACAAATAAATCCACTTTTCTACTCAATGATTATAAATTTTATTAACAGAAAATTTTAACAATTTAATTTTTATATTTAATATTTTATTTCGTGTAGCTCAAGAGTTTCGTAAAAATATGAATGAACTTTTTGGTGGGAGAAATGATAAGTCACATTTTAACTTTATAATATATACTTTGCTTCCTTTCAAATTGAATCGTGAAATAAAATTTCATTATCATTCTTTCAACTTCGTTTCTAATCTGTCATTGGTCTCAGAACAAGGTTTTTTAAATCAGTCATTTTTAAAAAAAAAAAAATCTTCTCCTCTTTCTTAATTGTACGAAATATTGCAGTTGACTGTGTATGATTCAAATTAAAGTGTTTTGATAGCTTTCTTTGACTAATCGACGTGATTCTGGGGTCTTTTGTTTTCTGGCCTGAGACTTTAAAGCATCCCTTTATCTTTGGCACTACAAGGAGCTGTCATTGCTACGGTCTGCAAGATATTGGCTTCTACGACTTGATTTTGATATTGTTTTCTATGACCTGCAATTTTATCATAGTATTTGTCTTCTACGGCCTGCAATTATGATATTTCCAAACAGTATCACGGCCTATAAAATTATCACTGCCTGCAATTTTGTCATGGCCTGTAGAATTATCACGGCCAGCATACAAAGGTTATGACCTGGTGACTCCACGAACACATTGCGCTCTTATCTGAAGTATCGGCTGAGTTATCTGCTGGTGGTAGGCACTCCAAACAAGACGTTTTTCTTGCCAACGCCCTCAGGGCCTGCGTGGAAAGAGCTGAGCTTTGTCAGAAGATAGTTGGCGTTTCATCTTTGGCATTTCAACATCTCTTTATCCGTACATATTTTTTTGACAATATTGGAATAAGTCAAATCTAATTTTCTAAAAGGAGAGAAGGTATATTTTAAGGTTTTTTTTATTAAAAAAAAACTCTATTTTTCAAATGTTTTTTTAAACTAAAATAAATAAATAAATTTGAAATCATATAAAATTTTGGTGCTTTTTGTCATGGAAATTGCCTTGAGCAAGGTATTTTAAGTAAAATTGGTAAACAACAACTAATTTTTACAAATTCAAAGAGAAATAATAGGAGTTACTCTTTTTACCCATTCCTATATGTCAAAAAATATAAATTTAGAAATCAAGAAAAATCGAGTATATCAATGCATGGGGTTTTCTTTTTAAGCTAGTGTTAATGGCAAAGTGAATCCTTTTTAGTACTTTTATATATATAGAAAATGGACCATTTTGGAGTAATAAGGAACCGATTGGGGTTAAACAAAAACTTAAAACCTTCAAAAACTAAAAATCTCCAGAAACTCAAACAAAACTCAAAACCATACATTTCATCAAATCCATTGTTGGCACTACATTAACTAGCAATGATAGTTGCCTAGAATGGTCTCGGTAAATGAAGAACACACTCATCTTCAATGATCTATGGTTTGATATTTATGATGGGACAACACAACCAATTGAATCAACAGGGAATGCAAATGACATACAAGTATGAAAGTATAAAAATTAAAAGGCTTTGGCCTTGATGAGGGCATTAGTGGACAGAGATGTGTTTTGTCATATATAGGGGTGCAATACACCATCGAAAGCATATCAAAAACTAAATGACCTCTATGATTCCCATTCAAAGTTGGAATTCATTCAGTTACAGTTGAAATTATTCAACTTAGAGTTGAAGGATGGTGATGTGATGAGATTGGATTTAGAGATATGTGTTATCAAACATGATGTTAAAGTAACATGTGTCAAAATTGACATATATATGATCGCATTTATAAAATCTCTTATTATCAACTATTCAACCTATTTGAAGTCTCTAGAAGCAAGCAATCAGTTATAGAATCTCACATTTGACTAGTTGGTTGAAAAGATGGTAGGAAAAAAAAAGACATTTAGGAGAAAAGTAAAAATCATAATAGATGAAAGTGTGTGCTATGTCAAATCAAACTCTTTCAAAACATCAAACAAGGCCATGTCTTCCATAAATGAAGGCAATAACAAGTACAAGGGAAAACGTGGTAAAAATGAAAATCATGGTGGTCAAAATCAAAAATAAAATGATAAACAGAATCTCTATTGTGAACAGTGTGACAAAAATGGTAGCCATGAGACTTACAAATGCAAGACTCCATGGGAAAAAAATTGAAACATACCATAAAAAGTTTTTTTTTATAAAAGAAATAGTCAAAAGAGTCAAACTCAGCGCAATTCACCAGTCAATGTGTATTTTGTAGTACATATGATGAAGCAAACAGTGTCTCGATTAGTTCCTAATTATTTGATTCTTGGATTCTTAATACTGAAGAGCAATGAAATATGAGTATAATTCACTAGTGAAAAATATGACTTATAATTTGGTTGATCCATCATATAGCTGCAAGTCGATTGGCTGCAAGTGGGTCTATCACAAAAAATATAAGGAAGATGGTTCACTTGACAAGCACAAAACAAGGCTTGTCACAAAGGAGCATGCTCAAAAGAAAGGAATTGACTACAATGAAACCTTTGTACCTACAATAAAATGGACTACCATTTGGACCATGTTGGCTCTGATTGTGCACAATGGATGAAAATGTTACCAAATAGATATCAAAACTACATTTTTGAATAGAGACCTCAAGGAAACTATGTACATGACACAATTTGATGATTTTTCAGTCAAGGGACAAGAGCACAAGGTGTGCAAACTAGAAAAAATCACTGTATAGTTTGAAACAAGCCCTCGAGCATGGTACAAAAAACTAGCTTAGCACCTCATAAACATGAACTTCAAATGTTTTTAATTTGAAGTCTTTTCATCAAAATAGTTGACAAAATAGTTGTATTTGTGGTGGTGCATGTTGATGATTTGCTCATCATAGGAAACAATGAATGGTAAATTAAAAATTTCAAATAAGAGTTGATGAAAAAATTTGAAATGATCGATTTGGGTTATCTTCATTACTATTTGAGTATTGAAATAATTCAGAAATCAAAGTATTTATTCATCACTCAGTAGAAGTACAATGGTGACATTTTGAGCAAGTTCAAAATGGGAGATTGTAAGCCTCTCAACATGCCCATGGAATAAAATCTCAAATTGATATTTGAAGATTCAACAAATTTGGTTGATGCCACTAAATATAGATAGCTCATTGAAAGTTTGATTTATATGACTATCATTCGATCAGATATATCATATGCATTTAGTGTCCTCTCAATAGTCATCCAACAACCTAGGGAGAGTCATTGAGTAGCAAAAAAAAGGGTTCTCAGATATTTCAAAAGCACATAACATTTTGGGCTCAAATACTTTAGGGCAGGGGACTTCAAATTGAATGGGTATTTAGATTCTGACTATGTTGGTGATTTAACATATTTGAGAATAATAGAGTTTTATTCTTATTTTAGTTAAAGGTTAGGATTAATAAATTAGTATAAAATATAGAAATAAATACAACCCTGATTTGTACAATTGTTTATCTTTTTGACCTTTCTAAAAATAGAAATAAATAAGAAGAACTATAACCTAACTATAAAATAGGCTAAGACGATTGATACAAAGGTTGAAAATAGTTGTGCAAGACTAGAAAGGTGTCATAAACTTGAATCTGGCTTTTGTTGGGTGAAAGATAGGAGCACAAAAAAGTACACTTTAGTGTCTGACGATGTTGTCCAATTCTACCACTATTACCTAAACTGATCATAGAGACCTAAAAGTTTTTTAGGTAGTTGCATTGTTCTTGTGTGAGCGTGGCTATGAAAAATCAAGTTCTGGTTGTCGATGGAACTCATTATGGATCTAATTTTGTCTTTAAACTCTAACCCATTATACTTGATAAAATAACATTTGAGTCACTTGAGAAAGAGGGGGGGGGGGGGGGGTAGTGTGAAATATGTACTGAACATGCAATCCACACCCCTTATATGGGCACACTGCCTACATATCAATACTCTGAAGAGGGATCAAGCCATATGTAGTTCTTCCACCTAATGTGTTTTGTGTAATAGTGTGATGGCAACACAAATGCCAAATTGATAATTTTTCATGTGGCTAGAAATAGTATGAATATTTGAGTAGGTTTACAACTATGTTGAGTGATTGTGTGCAAATAATAGGGAAGTTTGTCTTAATGCTTTATTTGTATTCTTTTTTTCTTTGTAAGTTTGGTCACCTCCCTATATAAATGAGCTTTGAGTGGGATTTTATAAGGAACAATTGGTCATGAGTCAAATGTATTCATGCTAGGCTAACCTAATTAGGGATAAGGACCAAATGAAAATGATCATTGGGGGTCAAAGTGAAAATGGATAGGACTGCCAAAAATGGGACACTTCTTTATGGGGTGATATAGTCTAAATAGGGCACTCTTGTCCTACAACCTCAAGACCTAGAGAAATAGGATTGGCATGGGGAATACTATTTTGCTGAGGTGGAATGATCATTCAAAAGGTTCTAAATGACTAACATTGAGAAAAAATGTGTCTAGAAGGATTCTCAAAGCAAACATAAAGGACTTATAGATGGGGTGTCGCAAGACATACTGAAACTACCAATTTGTATATTTTATATGATTACATTTGCCCCCCATTTATTATAGTGATGCAACAAAGAAAAATACTAGGATAAATTAAAAAAT
Organism: Torreya grandis; assembly: GCA_037957365.1. NCBI lineage: Eukaryota > Viridiplantae > Streptophyta > Pinopsida > Cupressales > Taxaceae > Torreya > Torreya grandis. The sequence goes on along the minus strand of JARHVA010006561.1, from coordinate 547,890 downwards.
AAATAACATTCCTAAACTTACCTGTAAGGGTAAAACCCATGAAGATGTGTGATGTTAAATGTGCATAGAGAGAGCACAACATAAAGCATATATCTAAAAGAGAAAACAAGGAGTAGATTAGTTATTACTAGACACATTATATCTAAAATAAAAATGTACAAAATCTAGGTAAAAGAGAGAGGAAGAGAAAGAAATGGATACACCTCACTGAGTACATGAACCAGTACAAAATCTGTTATGATGTCAAGTGATGTTGAGTGAATGGAGCTAATATTGTGAATGGAGCTAAGTCCTAAATTCTCTGAGGGTGGATCAAAAATATAAATAATGGCCCTTTGGCTCCATCATCGCCCACTATATAGTGAAGTTATGTGATCATGCATATGTTAATCGATGTTTAAACTATATGTCTAATCTTTCTAAGTAGGTGGCATAAGAATACAAAGACTAGCTAATATTTTAGCTCCATCATTACCCACTAAGTGTGAACTATTAATTGATATTAGTATGAATGTGTATCATATGAGATAGCTCATGAATCCCATGAATGCTATATAATTTGATAATTTGGCATGGATAGTCAAATATGTACTGAGAACTAGGCCAATCTTGGCCACTCTGAAAGGTGGAGATTAGGGTAGTATGAAAGCTACTTTGAAGATAAGAATTATGCTTATATGAAAGCCACTATAAAATGATGCCAACCACCTATAGATAGAATAAGGCATGCAAATATTGAGAATACCTAGGTAATACAATAAATTGGAAAGAACAGAAGACAAATGTGCCATGCCCATTACCTCCAATCACGAGTGTCTGTAACATAGATTCTGATTTGGAAGTTGTACCAACTACCTAGTCTAAAACTGGAAGCGAGAGCCATCATGCCATGCATGATACCCCCTATATCTAAATAATCTGAGTAAAACTATACTAAAACTACCCAATCTTAATTGGACTATAGCTAACAAAACTACAATTGACCTTACCTTTATATTTTTTCTAAAAATTTTAGGTTTTGGGCTATTTGGATAGGATCATTGAAAAGTGGACACTTTCTTATAGGGCATTGTAGTCTAAATGGGGTGCTCTTATCCTTTACTATTTTTGATGATTATTCTATGTTCATCCTTATTTTTCTAATCTATTCTATATGTTTTGAATTCTAATTGTTATTTTGAATGTTCTAAAAACTAACTTTGACTAGTAAAGAGCTTTGATATCTATGACAAAACCCTTGTTTGTTGGCCCCTCTTTTGAGGGTAGGAATGAAGACCCTGCAATGAATGCCCTTAAAATAACGAGCCTTGTAAGTGTGTTATGCTACAAAATACATGATATAGCAATGATGATAAAAAAGATGTCTCATGATATAGCCTAGTTTTTGTTGGAGACTGTTAGATCAATAGGGGTATGCCTAGATAGATGCAAAAATGTAATAGCATGTGCTTTATACTAAACTAAAACTAGAAATCTGGTTAGTTATCAAGGAGGGATGGAGCATGATGTCCATCATGGAATTTAAGAAGGCAAGATAATGCATGATGTGGATCATGGTATTGCAAATAACTGAGAAGCAAACAAGCAGATAGGCATGCAAGGTAAGAACAAAGAAGTATACAAAAGAGGCCAAGGGGCAAAGCAAATAAGAGACATGGGCATATGTCACTCAAACTAAGAAATTAAGCATACAAGGCATGTTCAAATGCCCACATACACATACGATTGCAAAGGATGATTGGCATGAGAGCCACAAGAACATAAAATAGTATAAGCAAAGGACATTGGCAAATGTCCTAAGGCACACACAAGTAACAAAACATGAAATGAGAAATGCAATAACATCTAGCTACTCAAAGCAAGAAATAAATACATGTAAATATTATAAATACTATTGCATCTAAATGATCAAATCAAGAAGTGAAAGTAGGCAAAACATGTAGTACAAGACTAGGTAGATGCTAATAAATACATAAGAACTATAAACTAGTGAGTGTCAATAGAATAATCTATGTAAGCTAGTAACTAATATACATCAACATGATAACTAGAGTGTGTATTGTAGAAATGACATAACTTGGATGCTGTAGGCATGTAGAAGATGCCCTTGATGGATAAATATGTTGATGTATATCTTGAATGTAAAAGTAAGATGCCCCCTCAGTGGGTATAGTGAAACAATCAAGGATATAAGTGTCACTACACACATGCAAAGAAGATCAAGTGAAGCATGGTAATGTATATAAACTAACAAAAAATACTATAGAACAACAAAATATAAGTCTAGCATGGTAGTAGAAATGTAAATCATGGATAATGCATATAATTGAATAGTTTTTAGTGTTTTAAGTTATTTGAATGTTTTTATAATTTGACATGTTATGTTGTTTTTCATATTTTGAAATATTTAATTGTTTTTGGTATTTTGAAAGAAGCTATGTACATGTAATCATAAAGAAACTATGTACAAGTAAGTCGATAAATTATGTACAAGAAAGACTAAAAATAAACAATACTAACCGATGAGTCTCGTAAGAGACTCCCTATCATGGTGTCTTATATTAAGGAAAGGGATCATGAATGATCATGAAGCATGATGGAAGGGCTGAGATTGTGACTCTGAAAACTGTGTATGTTGTAAGTGATTTGAAATCTCTATGGTAAAACCCAACTTTGGGGTCCCTCTATAACTCTATAAAGTGGATGCAACTATGGGGCTCTTAGGGACCCATCTGTTAGTATAAGAAGCTCTTTGAAAATGTGTTATGTGTGTAGAGGCATGATATCTCAATAATACTTCCATGGGTGTGAATACTATAGCTAGAAACTATCTAGAGTCCTAAAAATATCACTGATGTAGTGGTCATTATAAGAGAGGCCTCTATGGAAGTGTATGAAATCTTTGTAATGGTGAGGGAGGCCTCAACTATGTCTAAACCTTAATTGGAGGAAGAACTGTAATTGGTAGAGGATTTAAAAATGGTGACAACAGAGTATGAGATTGCTCTAAAGTGGGGAGTGGTAACTCATATATAACTCCACCAATTGTAATAACTTGATTAACATGAGTGTATTTCATCCATCTATGAATTATAGAAGGTATTGCATGAAGATTATAGATCCATGGTCGATCAAGCAACATATTGAAGATGGTTGCACTGGGAATAATAGTAAATGGTGTGGCCACATGTACTAGACCAACTTGTAGAGGAAGTATAATCTCACCCAATGAACTTTGTATGTGTCTACTGAATCCACTAATAACTATGTTCATTGGGGTGATATCTTCCTTTGAATATCCTAAATGCTGAAGTAATGTCATAGTGCACATATTCATACTGTATCCATTATCTATGATAATAATATGAATGGGATGGTGATTAGTGTAGGCTATGATAAAGAGTACATAGTAATCTGAATCATCCTCAACTATCTCCTGCTCTGAGAATGAGATTGAAGGTCTAGCTATAACTCTAGAATTATACACACCAATCATGTTGCTCAAAGGATATGACTTAATTGAAAGTGTTTGGTATGTAGTTGGTGGAGGGTGTGCATGATATGCATGGTGAATACTTGATGTGCCCCTGTCTCTTATTTAGAATGCTATGATAAAGGATCTGAGAAAAATTTTAGAGCCTTGTCCTGGGTTTGATTTTCCTAAGGATATTCAACTGGAGTTCCAAGATTAATAGGGTTGCCATCTATCAGGTCCTGTATCTTGTGTCATAAAATGATGCATCTATTTTTCGTGTGGCTCAGTGTGTTGTAAAAATCACAGAATGCATTTTGATCATATCCATGTAGAAGAGGCTTTGTCATATCAACCTCTTGAATAGGGAGGAGAGATAGGACATTGTACTCCAATAGCTTATGTAAGACTCTAGCTAGAAATACTGGTAGATGGCTAAAGGCTTGCTGACGAGGCGCTAATAAAACCACTTATTGAGGGGGCTCTAAAGCCACATTAAATTTAGGTTGATTTTGAATTTTTCTATCATTAACCTTTACTTTGTATGAGACTTTACTGTTACTCTTGTTTGTTGTTTCTGATATGCTTGTGTACTTGAGTTTTTATATTGAAAGTAATTTGACTTCCCTTTCCTTTCTTCTATGACATAACTCAGTGAAGGAAGAAAACTTTGTGAACATTATTAACTCATGAGAAGATAATAAAAGACTCTATTTGAAGAGATCTTGTAATTATTGATTGGCCACAGGGATACTCAATTTAGCCAAGATAGTATCATATCTAAGAATATAATCTGTGAGATGCTCCTTTGACTTTGGATTATGTTGTGTAAGTTGGGCTTAATAGACCTTGTCACATATGTTAATATCGAAATGAGATAGGAAAAGGATTGAATGTTTTGACCAACTAATTTGGTAGACTATAGAACTACTGTAGATCATAATTCTTTAAAATCCATGGAAATAATGTGGTTAGTAACTAGTCATTGGGCACATACTCCAAGCATGTTGCTTGAAAATCTCTCAAGTGTGTCTCTAGATCACCCTTGTCATCATATAGAGTGAGCTTGGGTTGAACAAAACCTAGTGGTAAGGGTGTAGAAGTAATATGGTGTGCCAATGGTGTATGCAGTAGAGCAAAAATGCCCAAATCTTGTGTTGGTCTAGAGGCACCTTGCTCAAGATGTAGTACCTTGGATTAAATATATTTAATATCTTGTACAAGGGAATCCACATCAAGAGACAAAGATTTACTAGTCATAACTAGTGTTACTACATATGAAAGTTGGGCTGTTATAGGGGGTTGTTGAGACATAGTTGTCCCTATAGTGTCATTTTCCACTGGTTGTTCTAAAAGAATGGAAGACTCAACTTGATTGGACTTTTTAATTTCCATGATAGATTTTAGGATAATGACATGATTTATAGGCTATTCTCTATGTCTCTCCAAAACTCTATAGAATCAAATATTTGTTGATGACAACATCATCATCAATAATAGGTGTAAGTGGATCAGTATTCCAATGTGGTGGAGCATAAACATCAGTGTGTTTATCATCATTGTTATTCTCATATTCCTCATTATTAGAATAATCTTCATAAAAATTAGTGTAACCTAGATGTTTAGGATCTATAGTAGGAAATTGAGTTGGTTGTTTATCCATTGTATATGGACGGGTTGGAGGAATTTGGGTGAATTCAAGAGGGTTAACACTAAGTCTTGCACTTCATCTCAAAAGAAGAGATGCAAGGAGCTTAGGTGGCATGATGAAAATAACTTGAAAAATGAAAGAGAAGATTAAATAAATGTAATATAGGATTTGAAAAATATTGAAAAGAAATATGCATAAAAAGGACACGAAGCTCACTAACATGTAAGGTGATACCTCAAAACCAAAGGGACCTAGTATATTCAACTAAGGTTTGAAATAAATGTTTTTTTAAATTACTATGGTGAATTTTAAAAATTAAATGTTAAATTTTGATTTATATATGCAAAAAATCAAAAGAATATTGTTAAAATCAGCAAAGAAAACTCCCTAGAGTTTTTAGGGTTTTTATTAATAAATGAAGTATGTTGGGTTCCCCAAATGATTTAACTTATTTGAGAATAATGGAGTTTTAATCCTATGTTAGTTAAGCGTCTAAATTAATAAATTAGTAAACAATATGATAATAAATATAGTCCTAATTTGTGCAATTATTTATCTTTTTCACATTTCTAAAAATAGCAATAAATAAAAAGAAATAAAACTTAACTAGAAAATAGATTGAGACAATTGATATAGAGGTTGAAAATGGCTATACATGATTGGAAAAGTGTCGTAAACCTAAATCTAGATTTCATTGGGCAAAAAGATAGAAGTGCCAAAAAGTGGATGTTTTGGTGTCTGATGTTGTTGTCTGTTCCTATCATTATTGTTTAAATTGATAACAGAGACCTAAAACTTTCTAGGTAGTTACATTGGGCCTATGTGATTGTGCCTATGAAAACTTGAGCACTGGTTGTTGATGAAACTCACTATGGAGCTTATTTTGTCATCAAACCCCAACCTTCCATCATGCTTGATAAAATGATATTTAAGTCACTTGAGAAAGAGGGGGGTTAGTGTGAAAAATGTATTGAATGTGCAATCCATAACCCTTGTATGGGAACACTACCTACATACCAGTATTATGAAGAGGGATTAATCCATATGTAGTTACCTCACCTAGGGTGCTTTGTAAAATAGTGTGATGCAAATTCAAATGCCAAATTGATAGTGTTTGAGGTGGCTATGGACTTGTATGAGGATTTTATTAGGTTTATAGATATGTTGGGTGATTGTGTGAAAATAATAGGAAAGTTTATCTTTATTCTTTATTTGTATTCTTTCTTGCTTTGTATGTTTGGTCACCTCCCTTTGTAAATGAGCTTTGAGTGGGATTTTATAGGGAATAATTGGTCATGGGTCAGATGTATTCATGCTAGGTCGACCTAATTAAGGATAAGGACCACATGAAAATCACTCTTGGGGCTCAAAGTGAAAATGGATAGGACCACCAAAAATGGGACACTTCTCTATAGGGTGTTATAATTGAAATGGGGTGCTCCTGTCCTACAAGCTCAGGACCTAGGGGAATAGGATTGACATGGGGAATATTGTCTATTTGAAGTGGAATGATTGTTTAGAAGGTTTTGAATGACTACAAATGAGAAAAAAGGTGTCTAGAAGGGTCATACGTGCATGCAAAAAGGACTTATAGATGGGGTGTCTCACGCCATAATCAAACTACCAATTTAGACATTTTATATGACTACAACTAGTGATCATGAAGATGAGAAGTCCATCTCAAGTTATTCAATGAATTTGGAAACAATAGTTGTCAGTTAAAAATCCAAGAAGCAATCAGTGCCAGTAATTTATTTAGTAGAGGTAGAATGTATATCCACTTTAGAGGCAACTAGAGATATCTTGTGGCTCAAAAGGGTTCTTTCATATTTATAAGAATAACAAGCTTCATCAACAGCTCTCATGGTTGACAAGACTTCTGAAATCCAGATGGCAAAGAGTCTAATATTTCATGACCAAACCAAGCGCATCAATAGCAATTTTCATTTGATTTAGCACTATGTGAAATATGGTAGTGTCAAGTTGCAACATTGTTCGATAGTGGAGCAACTAGTAGACATCTTGATAAAGGCACTTAGACAAGAAAAAATTGAAAAGTTTAGAGGAATTCTTGCTCTAGCAACAACCCCTAAAGATTAGGGGGAGTAATGTAATATTAGTATAGATAATATTTCCTAATTCCTAGGAGTGTTTGCTTTTTTGTTTTGTCTTCTTGTGTGTAGCTAAAGAGTCCCATATGAATATGAATGGACCTATTGGTAGGTGAGATGATAAGTCACATTTATATATTTATAATATATGCTTTGGTTATTTTTAAATTCAATCATGAAATATAATTTCATTGTTATTATTTCAACGTTATTTTTAGCCTATCATTATGTGGGTGAGCTTAACCAACATGTAATACCATTGACATGTCGATGTCATCTTGTAGTCTTCACTAGTGTGCTTGACTTGTCAAACATCAAGCCTACATTATCTTTGAAACCATAACCAACTACACCAGTCATAACCCACACACTCACCATCAATGTTTTATCTATCCATAACTAATCGAGCATGTTGTGTTTACCATCGATGATACTACCAACTATAATCACCACTACTTATGACTATTTAAGCCTATTGTGGTTACCATCAATGCCACCATCAAACACAATCACCACTACCTATGACCATCACCATCTAATTCTCTACTAACTATTAAGATGTTGAGACCATGAACTGTGACTATGCAGGTGTCACTCATCTTACCACATGACATGGAGCCAATGTGGCATATGAATGATTCAATGGTAAACCTTAATTATCATGCCCTGTTATCATTAGTCATGAAACTCCTATGGCCCTAATATTATTCAATTAAAGCCTAAAGACCAAATAGATGTCATTTATCATTTTCTCGCTATTGGATCCAAGGTGGAGGGAGATAGGTCAAGCACAAGTAGTCAAAAGGTCAAAAACTTCCACATGTTATCCCAAGTTTTAAAATTTGATAAAAGATTTGTATTTTAATAAAAGTTGATAAACTAGTCAAAAATATTTTAGAATGAGTCCATTCTACCATGATTTATCTTTTTGATAGAGTCATTCATATTTGTGATCACAATAGATTTAGGGATGCATAAAATATGCATATAACCCTGCATAAAATGTGTATATGTTTTAAAGTTAAGTTCAATACATTAATATCTGATATGGTCCATTTTGTAGTTAAATGTGTATATAACCCTACACTAGGAATTTGACCAGTATAGGTCTAGAACCCCATCAGAGACAAAGTCTCTATTTTGAGAAGGGCAAGTGGACATTGATTATTACCAACCAAGGAATACGCTAAACAAGGAAATAAATAGTAGAGTTCTTACAAAATGTGAAAAAATAAAATCCATAACTTATTAATAGAGACAAAATCCAAAACATATGAAACATGAATACATGTGGGGAAAAAAGGAAAATGTTTCACATAAGCACATTCATAGTGTGTTTGTAAGCCTCCTTTGCATGAAGGTGTTAGCATAAATTATTCAGATGAAAATGCAAAGAAAAGTAATGAAGATTCTAATAAATCCTTTAAAAGGACATCTATCTTCAGTTTACCCATACCTATTATTTCTTGGGCCCTATTTATCCTCACCAAAATCCCACTCTACATAAGGTTAAGCTCACCTAGGATTTTGTCTCTATTAATAAGTTATTTTTATACATAAGGAGAAGTTGTCATATGAGGGTTAAATGCACTAGGAATTTAACAAATAGAGATTTAGAATAGGGTGTACAGGATCCTCTATAGTATTTTCCAAGACTTAATATCTTGATATCTATTTTTAATTCATGTGTTTCTATTCATCATTTCATGTGTATTTATGCTTGCAAGTGCTTAAATGTACTATATTCTTGTTTACAAGGTGTGTAGATGGATGAATATTCATAATTCTTTGTGATGGGCTTATTATGTATGTTTACTTTTAAGTACATTGAAAGGGTTACTCTTATCATATTTCATGTGTTTAGGTAGACTTCCACTTTGTAAGAGTGTGTAAATCCATGTTTACTATTTCCCATTGTATTATATAGTGTATATTTATTATTGTTAACTTATTCATTTAGAATGTTCACTAAGCTTATTAAATATTGCCATCAACCTCTTTCATAGAAGCTGCAACTGAAATTAATTTTTTTTCATACAATCTCCATGGACTTGATATTCTAGGCTTCAAAAATATTATTGCTAATCTTTGAAATTTACAACAAGCATCTTTTGAATCTTTTAATATTTTCAAAATGTAATGTATCAATTACATTTTCTCTATCTCATCTACTACATACAAATGTTTGATTAACTTGTCCTTGAATTTCCACATGAGGTGTTTCCATATTATATAGATTGTTTCTAAATGAATTAGTATGTTATGTTTCTATAACGTGAAAACACAATCTCTGATTTAGAAAATTAAACTATCTAGAGAAAATGTATTTCCTTCTCATTTGTACATTTCATTGATGGAACCTCATAATATATACTTTCAATATAGGGTGTCAATTTCATGAACAATGGTTGTCCTAATTATTACATAATTTCTATGTTACATTGCCAACTAATCATATTATCTTGGCCTTCAGTACACCATTGTACTCTCCTAGCAACCTTTATGGTGATTTATTTAAGTAGATCATAGGTAAGGGTTAGTGTTGTGAAGCATATTCTTAACTTGTTTGAATATAAGTTATTTTTTACTGGGAACTAATACTATGATTGTTTATTTTTACAAATTTAAGATGGATGAGTGGGAATTAGACGATTGCCTAAACAACTTTATGCTGAGACTGAACAAATGGTATGCATTTTCAACTACTACACTCGAAGGTGAATTTGAGTTGTATTATTTTTTTCTTGATGCTAATAGATTTTGAAATGCATTGTGTTAGGAGAAAGAACTCTATCAGAATTCCTTATTTCATGTAAGGGATCAGTTTAGATGTTCCCCTCACTCCCTCAGAGATCGAATGAGGAAGCTATATGGAGCATCAACTATTAGGGATGGTATTCCCACTATTCTGTGACAATCATCCTCTACTCGTGAACAATTAGGGGTGCAATCCTAGTTTGAGATTGATTCTTTACTGAATAAAGATGAAGACAAGGGGACAACATGGGTAATTTTATTGATGGTCTTTGTATTTTTAATGCCTAATTTAATATTGTTTTTGCATATGTAAAATGCTTTACGTTTGTGAACTTTGCATCTGTATTTTGATTTGTTACATATTTTTTACTACTATAGGAGGAGGGGTGGAGAAGACTGAAGGTGAACAGGGTGTCCCTAAAGTTCCCAATGACTATTTATAAAGAGATGTATGGGAACCTTTGGCTGCCTTTAATGTTTAGTTGTTCCTCATGTTAAATAATATTTCTTTCTTCCCTCTTGAAATAATCAAAATTAGAATACATTTGATAAACCATATGTTTTTCTATGTTTTTTTTTAATTTTATGCTTTAATTGAAAGGAGTGGAGTAGAACCATGTGGATGTGGGTGATAGTCACCTACATAATGACTTCGTCCCTACAATTGTGTGTATTTGGGGTACTCTCTCTTTCATTTTCCAAGATCATACATGTTTTTCTTTCATATATGTTTGGAGTCACATTTATATATCGACCTATGTGGTAGGAGGAGGTGGATTCATATGAACTTGATGACAATGATGATGAGGATGTTGACAATGATGATGATGGTGACTAGCTTCTAGATGCTTTGCAATCTAAATTAGAGGAAGAAATGTTGTAATAATATTTAGTTATCTTTAATGGAATTATCTTTTGTTTATTGATTTATTATTTTAACCTCACTAGTCTTTCTTTTTGAATGATAATATGCAAGTGACTACAGTATCAAGGATTGGGGTATTGTGAAGTAGAATGTGGACCTTTGCTTATTAAGGCCATGTGAAAAATTTAGAGCTAAAGGTGGCCATCCATTTTTGTCACAAGATAGACTAAACACTCACCATCATAAGATTCATAGTCAGCAACCCGTTCCAAGGAGCCCCCATAGGCATGTTGAAAGTGGGAAATATAAGTCGAAGGGAAGAGAAATCATGAAAAGACAAACATAAAGGAGGCTAATAGAGAAAATATTGACAAACCATGGTATCATAAATAGAGATAGGATGGAAATATCATGGTTGGCTAGGTAGAATGTCTTTGAGTTATGTTATCTTAATGAGATAACCTTGAAGTCTATCAATGATGAGATGGCTGCATACGATTTCATTGAAAACTTGTCACAAAAAAGAGAAGTCTGCATTCAACAGAGATAATATCATTGAAAAATGGAGAGAGAAAGAGAATGGTGGAGCAATATCAAGGTGCATGCAACAATGGATTTTAGGTTAAATTCATTATGTTCATTTGTTTTTCATGAAGTTAAAGTTAAATTCAATTTAGCTTACTCAATATTACATTGATATTTATACAATAATCACCATTTCAATTACACAGGGATGACCCTCAAGCCCATTCTAGTGACGATGATCACATTCCTTTGAGATAAACACATTTTCAAAATAGTAGATATGTTTGTCGGAGCGGGGGGTGCATAAAAAATGAAAGTGTGTATGACAGGTTGCCTCACAAATTGATATTGTACTTCTTATGATGACTATGTATTATATGCACTCTTGTTTATTCCCACTAACTTTCTTTCAACCCTGCCATTAAATATTTTTATATTGTTGTATATTATTATTGCATATAGGCTATTGCTAGAGATGAGTTGGCACAGGCATAGGCATGGATAGAGCATGTTTAGGAGGTATGATAATTTATTCTTATTTATGAAAAATGACAAGTTTATTCTTCATGTTGGTGTCTTATTCTTGATTTTTGTCGATATTTCTAAACTACACATTTTCAAATGTAGTAATCTAGGGTAATATATGCATATACATGCATTCATGTGGTTGACCACTTACACTTGTTTATCCATTTCAAGAGGCTTAATGGCTAGGGCATGAACATTGATATTGCCTTGCAACTACTACCATAAACTTTATTTTATATATAAACCAAAAATGAAACACGTGTATTGAAATATCCTATCCAAATAATATGTTTGACCACACATCATACATGTCATACATATTATGCCAATATATATATATATATATATATATATTGGCATAATATGTATGACATGTATGATGTGTGGTCAAACATATTATTTGGATAGGATATTTCAATACACGTGTTTCATTTTTGGTTTCTTCTAGATACACAATTTTTTATTTACGTATGACTTAATCAATGGTTTGGTGGTTAATTTGTATTTATCAATATATTGCACAATGATACATGGTTGAATGATGTAATGTTTTTCCCATGTACTCATCAAATATTTTTTTGTGTAAGGTATGTGATGTTGTCGATAGGTGATTTATCATGTTCATATTTATACCTTATTCTCCTTTCATTATTTTGCATGTTGATGACAACGTGCACATGTTTGTATATGTCTATGTCTCTATAAAGGTGACTATGGTGGGAAGGAGTGAAATATAAGAATTATATGCATGGATTGTCTTTCTAACATTCCTTTCTCTCATATCATGTGTTTATATTTTTAGTCAATCGACATAACAATTGTCAATGTCCATGGGTCACGGTTATAGGCAAGGGAGGTGGGGTGAGAAGGAACGGGGATACATCCGAATGAACATGGCATAGGTAAATAATGATGGTATTATCTATTGGTTTTTGGTGTTGCAAATTAATTTAAGAATTCAACATTAGCCATTATAACATGTAATACTTTCCATTTAACTTGCCCACTTTTCTCATTTTTCAATAGTGGGATAATATAATGATGTCATTGTTTTCATTTAATTTAGAAAACTCTGTGTAAGGAAATTATTTATAATATAAAAAAATTGGATGTTCTTAACTTTTTAATATTCTCATGGACCATCATTTATGTCTAGATTTTTTTAGCTTGTTAATGCTGAAAATATTGAATGTTATCATTGACTTTCATGTGTATTTTTTGCATATGAAATCCTGAATCCATAATAGAATGTGGCTTTCCAATTGCCTAAAGACATGGGAGAGATTATTACAAGGATGAAATCAAGAATGCAATGGGTGTAGAAGAACATCTTGGTTTGCAACGATCACTAGTGGCTATAAAAAAGCAATCACTCAAGAGGGAAAACCAATTTTTGTCTAAGCTTCTTAACAGTTCAAGGGTAGGGGTTATGAATTTATAAAGTATGCTAGCTAAGAAGATCAGAGAGGTCAAGAAGCTGCACCATGAACTTCTCACACTGAGGTATACGAAGACGGATCCTAATAGAGAGTTTTTAAATATAAAATATATTCATGCCTACAAAAAATCACTTTGTGATGCAAAGGTGGAGACTGTGTGGGCCATGAAATTAAAACATGAAGGAATAGTTGCCATATATGAGCACCAACTACAAATTTTGAACTCATAGTTTGATATATTGTTTGCACATGCCAATGGGATGTCTCCCAGTAGACATGGTATTACATAAACAAACAATGATAATTAGTTATGTGTAATGACTTATGTGTCTAGTATTCCATGTATGCTTATGACTTTGGATGGAAATCAATTGAAACACATGCTTATTCAAAATTTAATCTTAAAAAGTAGTGTTTATTTTCCACCACATGATTTCTTGATCTTGTGTATTTAAATTTTTTATGAATGAATGAATGAGTAGGGTTTCAATCTTGTTGAAGTGATTTTGAACTTGGATCAGGAGTTATATTGTTCAAACTTTGACTACTCTATTTTTTTGAGAATACACAAACAAGATAGTCACTTAAGAGACATGTAGTTTAATGCATGAATTTAATTTAAAGATTGGAATATTTTAAGGAGTGGTTAATCCTCTATTACAAGTTTTAGAATGATAAAAAATGTTTCAAGCTTCATAAAAAATAAAAAAGAAGCTCTCAATTTGAGTGTAAATATTGGCCATTTTTGGCCCACATACCAAGATTTGAAAAGGTGAGTAGAGTTCATGTGGAATGAGAGGACAAAAGGTTTGAAATAGGTCAAACAATGCAAATAAAGGGATCTAATCAGGTTCCAATATGTTTCAACCATTTAGAAGCATGGACCAGGATACACAAATCTTAAGAATCCATCAAGGCTTTGAAGTAATGATCAAGAGATGAATATGTGCAAGTTTAATAAGAAGATTTTCATCAGGATGTCATGTGAGAATGAGTGGAATAGTCAGCTTATTTTATAAGTATGCTTGGGAGGTCTCACAAGCTAGTGGGTCATGTACGTACAATGCTTTTGGTCCCAAGAACATCTCTTATAAGTTTAGTGTCTTCATGCTCTTACTATTTTTCAAGATCTAAGTCCACAAACTAGAACTTGAAGAATGAGATGTTCGTGCAAGAGTCAATTTTAAGCCCTGGAAAATATCCATTTAGGTTCAAATGATCAATGACAAGGCCAAACATATCATCTAAAACACATTGTTTATCTCATTTCAACATTTGATAAGTACACTTAGAAAGATCCTAGAGTGACTAGATCAAGTGGGCACAATGTTGTTGGTCTCAGGAGCATCTCCAACAAATTTGGTACCTCCATGATTTTTCCAATTCAAGATATAGATCTTCAAACTTGGTCAAATAATGGGATATGTTGGCATAGACATAAAATTTAAGCCACTACAAAAATCCATCAGTGACTAAATTTGACAGTCCATGGGATGTCAAATATGTCTACAAGGATGTCAAATGATGTTTGTACGAACATCAAATCAAAGCACCACAAAGTAGTCATTGAGGTTTAAAATAAGTCCAAGATTGATGGATCACACCCCATAATACATCTTGATAAAATGGATTGAGGAAGCCGAATAGTATTCGTTGGTCCCTAGAATATCAATGGAGTGCATTTAATCATACATCAAGGTCAACAGAGTGAGATGAGTCAAAAGGGTCAGAAGATCTTGATGATGAATACAAAGAGGATAAGTGTCAAAAGTTAGTGGGTCCTGGTAGAATATCAAGTACTCATGTGTATTCATACATCAAAATTTAATAGTACAAGTAGAGTCAATAATTCAATGTATCTATAGGACCAATAAGCATAAAGACATTTGGGCATAATTTAAATGGTCTGAGTTGACAATTGACAACAAATGAACAAAGGGAAAATCTAAAGAGCTTCTATTAAAGGTTGATGAACTAGGTCTTTTTAACCCAGGCAAAAAAACTATTAAGGACCCATATGCCATTATAGGTTGGTTAATAGTAGACATTATCATATAGGAAATATGGTTAAGGACAAGACTCTATCACCATTGAAGTCTAAATAGGGCCTCTGGTCGATAGCTTATACCCTGTCAACCCTATTGTAGAGTAATTCCATTGACATGTTCATTGCTTTTAGATAGAGGATCCTCATTAATAATAGTTCCATGGCTCTCACAGGGTTATAGATGTGAAATAGGTCTTTTAAACCAAATGCAGGGATTGAATATGGACTAGTAGTGTTGAAATAAAGATCAAGTAGTATACAGGTTTTCATGTATATTATGACTATGTGAGAACCAATAATTAGATTTGTCTTCATCTATAATGGACCCATGTTCAATTTGGACCAAATACATATGTAAACATGATCATAGAGGGCTATCACTTCTATCAAAATGGTCACATTTTTGATAATTAGGTACCCATGACCACTTGTAAGAGACCAAACAAGACTCTATTAGTTTCAAGGCATGAAGATTTTGTCGTCATAAATAGATCAAGTGAAAATGGTATAAAATCTCAAGATGAATACCTGGTGGTTGAATAAGGATCATGGAGCATTAAAATCTTTTGCAAAGCCTTTGAAATTGTGCCTTCTTGATAAGTTCACGACTAAACATCCTCGAGAAAGCTAATCCATCAACAAGAGTTGGACCTCATTCATTGTTTTGTATCTACTCAGTTCCTTCTCTCTTTTATCCTTTTTTTTATATATGCAAGATTTCAAGCCTTGAAAATATCTTGGTAATCCCTCTCTTGGGTATGACTAGACTCTGACCAGATTTGATCTTTGTAACCTTTAGAGATAAATAAAGGACTCTTTTCATATTTTATTATTCTGGTATAATGTGTCAATGTTAGATTGATTTGCATATGTGGTCAAAACTTCTCCCTTGTCAAATTCTGAATCTCACCTAGCTACTAGTTATCTTGTTTGTGAAAGTCATGTTTAGTGTTTAATGTCATCTGATTGAATTTATCAAGTGGATACATTGAATAGTTAGTGCCTTGAATTAGGCCTCTCTATCACTTCCCTCAGGTTTTTGATCATTTGGTGAGCCTTTGAATGAAATAATAATGCATAAAAAACCATTTGGAGTTTTAGATTTGATCTCATTAGTGATTTTTTTAGAATTTCAGATAGAGTGGATGAAAAATCACATTACTGGTGCATCACCTCTTTTACATTTTTTTATGCATTATTACCCATTTGTCTCTCCCTTTTCCCAATCAAAATTTAATTTAGGTGATAGATCCAGAATGAAGCTAGACTTTTCTGGAGGTTTGACCTTATGATAGGTGACCCATAGCCTAGGGTCAGTCCCATTTTGAACTATATTTGAGCAAAAAACTTGAATAATCACCTTCTCAGCTAGGGTGCAAATATAAAACACCAACAGTAACCTGATAGACCGTACAATAGGCTTTAGAGATGAGAAAAGAGCCATATCTTCATTTGTAATAAGTGAAAATATTCCAATATTTGGGAAGAGATGATAGAATGTGTTTATGATCCATTACAAGTATTACAAAGTGGTGAGAGATCCAATAAAAGAATCTTAAGGTGATTGTGTTCAAAAAATTTATATGTGCATGTTACGAGACCTAGAAAAGTATGCTAAATGGTTGTTTAACAATATATTTTGACTAAAAGTCATGTATAAATGTGTTTTCATTATATTTTATAACCATACAATTGTTTTATAATAAGTTTGAAGTGATTGGAGGTTTTACAATGTCGAAGAAGTTCATTTATAAGTTGACTACGTAGAAGGTAGAATAGACCTAGAAAGGAACGCAAATTGAAGGTTTGATTCATTATTTGACTCTAAATCTTCTTTAATGGTGTCTCAATGTTAGATAAGCATTTTATAATGGTTTTCTAAAATAGACTAGGTCATTTGGTGATTTTTTCATGATCTTCAAGAATCTAATGTAGAAGTTGTAAGAATTACAGACCTAAGAAAGAATAAGGTGAAAAAGGAAATGTAATCTACACGATACATAGAATTTTTATGTTTTTCAACACAATATGTATCAAAATATGACAAAATAATAAAATGAATACAAGAGGAACTCAAAAACATAAATACTACCTTGATAATGTCAATATACCTATATAGACCCACTTGCATACTTATGCATTTTCATACGCAGTCATTGAAGTAGTGCTCAAGAGCATATATAAACACTCACTATATATAAGATAGCACACAAACATATATAAAGGAACATCATAAAATCCTTTCCATCTAATTAAATCCTTTACTTCATTGATCAAAACATCAAGCACTATTATAGAGCTATGGTAAAAGATTAGTAGATTCTTGATCAATATGGTTACATGCAAAATTGAAGGTATAAATTCAATGATACAAGTCAGAATCATAATTTCAAATAATATACAAACAAATATGTACTTTATTTAGATATAAACTAAACATGTTAAAACATAAATGATTACAAGACTAGAAACTATCTATCAATATTAAAAGATATTTCTATATAATTGTACTATTTATCTTGGGAACCATCACTATCATCTGATGTATTTTAGTCATCATCACTATCATCATCTACAACATGTGTGAAGAAGTACATTAGTTTTTTTCTTGAAATCCTTCACCCTGGTTGGATGAGAGGAAAATTGATGTTATGGTAGATTATGTAACTCTTCCATAACATTGTGTATGGCTACGTTGGACAAATTCTAGAGGCATCAAAAGTGGTTATTTTAAATGGTTCATGATTTGAAACACACTCAAAATGGTAGTTTCATACCAATGAATATTTTATGTACTTCATCTAGATACACATACACCTTGATCATTTGACACATTTTTTGTTAAGAAATTATCTATGAAGGGCCTTAAATAGCCTTGAATGGCATTAGGAGTATCCCACACATTAGGAAAAATGGCATCATCTTCTATCCATTCATATGATAATTATAGGTAGAAATCAATATCAGCTCTATCTATGAATGCCATGTACTCATAACTCACCATAGGAATGTGGTAAGAAGGATATTGCATGTTATAATTCATAAGAACATTGACCCATCATAATCCATCAGGCCGAATGAAATTTGCAGTGCATCTAAGCCCCCTCTAGTTGATGAAAATGACTACCACACATGAGATTTAGTACATTATTTGATGTTTCACATTTAGATCCTACAGTATATATTTTTTCTAGATGAATTTATGGAATTCCTCTATTGTTTCCACAACACTCCCCATGTTTTTTAATATCAATGCCACCTACCACACAATTAAAAAAAATATTTACTGATAATTTTCAAAAAAAATTAACAAACTATAGTTATTTATTCTGCATGTAGTAATCAACATAGTTAAATGTTATGGGTAATCAACATGTAGTAATAAAAATTTAGTAATTAGCATAGATAATTTCTAAATATCTCACAAATTGATTTATGTAACTAGTTAAATTTCAAGTAAATGAAAATTATCTATACAAGTGTTGACTGTTGAACAAATAGAAAGAATGATGCAAAGCATTACTAGTTAGTCCAGCTATTAAGAATATAGTAAAATCTAAAATTTGATGCACAAGAATCTAGCCACTTAAGAAAATTATAGTGGTGAAGACTCTAATAAATTCTAGGAGGTCTATCAGAGGTCATATAGGTCTTAGGAAGCCATGAGATGGTTTAGAATGTGTGCTAGGGGTTTTCCCTCCAAAATTGTAATTTAAAATTTCAAATTGTAAGACCTAAGCATTAAGGGGTCATATGAGTCTAATGAGATGAAAAAAAAATAATAGGCATGTTTTGAGGTGGTATTAAAATGTCATATGTAGTGACTACGTGTAAGTGTCATGCCATTAGAAAAGGTGGTGGAAGAGTTTTGATTGTAACCACCCAAATCCAAAATAGATGTTACATGAAAATAGGAGTCATTGCATGATAGGAGAAGAGTGTAAGAGAAGTAGAGGAGAGTAGTAAGAAGGAGAGAGATATCAAAATATGAGAGGAAATAAGTAAATAAAATAAGAATGTACACTCTTCAATAAGAATGGCAAAGTCCAAGAATGGACTGCATATGTAAATGTTGATGGTGCATATTAATAAAGAAGAGTTGTTTGTGTGTGTTAACTCTCCATTGGAAGGTATATGGATTATTCTTGGTTATATGTTTCCTTGAATAGGATCTTCAAGTTATAGATAGATAACTCTTTGATTTTTTAGGTATTAATCAAGTAATGTAGGGTGACTATCCAAAAAGAAAGCGAGGTTGTGGTTTGAAAGAAGAAACTTGAATTACATGAAAGTCTATTGATATATGAAAATAGTTGTATGTTAAATTTAAATAAGTATATTAACTATGTAAACCCTTAGGATGGTCATTTTTGGTGTTATAAGTAAGATAAATCAATAAATAACTCTCTCAGCCCTAAAATCTTATTGTATGTCTGAGATAGTCAAGTAAATGACTAGTTTTTTCAAGCTTGAGAGGATGATAAATACAAGTATAAACATGGTATGATTGTATTAAATTTATTTATAAATTAATAAATTCATTATGGTGTCATTAATTTCATAATAAAGTGATAAATCAAATGAAAAGAGAATTAGGTCCCTTGGAATTCTGTGCATGTATTTCACAGTTGACATACTAGGGGAGTAAGGTGTTTTAGCTCCTCTCAAGAGATTTAAAGTCAAAGATATGAATGAGTGTTGTCATTGAGTATATAGAGATAATTTTAATTCCCAAGTCTAATGTGAAAGTTTACAAATATATTACAATTATTAAAACTTCATGACTCTGCATGTACCCTGTCTTGAGATAGACAATCATGTTGAAAAGGAGAGGTAAGACCCTTTTGTATCTGAAAAATGAATTTTGTTTCTTAACATAAGTTTATTATGTTCTACATAGGTTAATGGAAGATATATAAGGTCTTGATATAGACTATAAATAACAATAATTGATTTAGATTTCATTTTATGGTGTCTTTGTACTATAGGTTGTCATTTTTGTGCACAATCAAGTTTAGAAAAGAGGTTTCAAGCATATTTATGACCTTAAAAAGCTGAAATCAAATGTTTTTGAGTGTATTTTGATTATAAATTCCTATTTCATATAATCTGAATGTTTAAACCCCTTTTATATTCATTAAAACCTTAATGAATCCTCTTTGGCTTGTGTATAGACCCTACATAGGGTTTGTTGACCAAATATACATTTTGGTAGGTAGAGAAGGAGTTGGGATATAATTTTTTTTAAGAGGCTAGGGAATGTTGAATTTAAAGTTAATCAAAAGGATTTTAGTGTATATGGCACATGTGGAAGTTAGGAAATGCAAAACTCAGACATCGAGGATTGAAGACCTAAAAAAGACCCAGTTGAAGGACTGTTTGAGCTAGTAAGTACATCACCATGGATTTTTAGTTTTTGTAATTGTGAAAAAAGTTAAAAAAGGATAAATGGTACTATAATATATTCCTATATTTCCAAGGTGAGTTGTGTAATTTCCCAGACAAGAAGGTTTTTATAAAAAAAGGTTACAAGGAAACAATCTTATTATTAAGCTTGAGTTGTGTAAGTGGATGTTGATAGTGAGTCAGGGGTTGAAATGAGATGAGGTTGGTATTTTATTCATGGGAAAGATCATATATCATGAATATTTTCACTCAAGGAACCTAAATCAAGAATTGAGGTGTTTGAGTCTTAAGGCGCTGATATCCTAATAAAGCTAGTGAGTGAGTGAATGAAAGGAGATGGGATTATTAGAATTGTTTAGGGATTAATATAATTATTTGGTGGTAATTTAAATTTTTTAAAGTGTTACTACGAGAGTATGGTGATTATATTATACTTATTTATTTGTATCTATTCCTACAATTTTTAATTCTTTTCAATAGTTGGGGTTTTTTATGACCTACTTTTAGGTGTGGAAAGACATGATAAACTCATGAAAACTATGTGTGTGGATAGATAAAGATGATATTTAAATCACAATTAGTTATGTATATTCAAAGGTGCTTGAATTTTGGTGGAGAGAAATCAATATAGAGAGTTTGTATAGGTCACGACAGTCCCCTTAGAAGTTTGGTAAACCCTTAAAAGTGTACAAGTTTTAGTTGCATCTACAATAAGTCTTGAGAGTACTCAAAAGCCTGTATCCATGCATGATGGATATTTCAATGATGAAATCTTGTAAAATAGGTATTGAATGGAGTTTGACAAGGCTTGGTCAGCCATTATATAAGCCTAACAAGTGATGGAAATTGTCTATCAATCATTGGATACCACCTTGTTACTCCTCATACTTGCATGGTCTTAGTATTCATCAAAATTTGGTCATCTTGTCTTTTTGAGACATTCAATGATGGATTGAGAGTAAGGATATTTTGGAGAAATTTATTGGTGTGTGGGAAAACCCTAAACAATCTTCAAATCCTTTTGACATATAATATCTCTATTCAAAGTACAAGAAATAAGTGAATTTCATGTATACAGTATTAGGAAGACACCAAAATTATAAATTCTTGATTATTGAGCTCACCTGAGGATTTAATAGTGATAATTAACTCTTTAAAATGGTGAATAATATTCACAAAGACCTAGGATAGTTCTTAAAAGTGTTAAAAACTCTAAAAATCCTTTTTATATGTTCTCAGCCTTAGACATGCCTACTGAGACAAAGGTTAGGGTTTCATTATTGCAAATTATATAAATTTTATTCCCTCCATAGGAATTTTACAAGACTTGGAAATCATATTTGTTTATAGGTGCTTCACAAGCTTCATCAAGTATTAGGATTGAGTGATACTGTACAATATGATCTAGAGTGTTGTGTAAATAGACCAGGCATGAAGAAGTGTAAATGAGACCTACTTCCAAAGAAAGAGATTGAGTTCAAGTGGCATATTAGAAATTTAAGCCTTGAAACTATTAGAGGAGGTGAATAAACCAAAAGGGTGTCCAAAAGTGTCATAATTTGGTAGAGATGATCTTTATATCATCCTAGCCAAAGATTTTTATATGTTTTTAGGGATATAATGAAGAGTATGCTTATATTCCATTAGGATCATTTAAACATTTTAGATAGTATGTGGATGATCCAAGTGAGTTTTTTACAATTTGATTTGATAAAAGGAGGCCATATCTATTGATTGCTTAGTTTCATTTAGTTCCAATGAATTTTGAGGTGTTGGAGCAAGAGGAGATAGCAAAGAGAATAATGGAAGTGGAATAATTGAGGAATCATGGTTTAGAAGAGAAGTTAATTTTTTGAATAACTAAAAGATTTTAAGAGGTAGGTGAATGAACATGTGAAATCCTAGTTTGGTATTAGAATTACCAAGTTTGGTATAAGAGTGGAGATTGAATGTGTGAAGGTGATGATTGAGAGAATGGTTTAGGTGATAGCTGTGTATGTCAAGGAGTGAGAGAGAGAGAGAGTTCATGGATGGTAGAAGGGTGATATACTACAAGATAAATAAATAATTGTATGCATTTAAGAGGCTTAAGTGCATACTAACTTGTTATGTTTGAAAGAATGTTGAAATGGGTAGCTAATTGCAATTGTGATAATGTGCATAATGTGATGTACTATTGTTATCTTTAAATTTCCTTCAAAAAATTATTTAACAAATAATACATTTATGCAATATGTTACTACATGTGTGAAGTCTAAGATAACTATTCACCTTCAAAAAAATCTATTTATTACTCTTTAGTTTCAATACAATTGCTAACACATCAAATGAATACAATTACATTATAAGATATAACAATAGTATATTATCGCCGACTATAAATGAATTTATTATTATTGTGTTATCAATGAAACCTATAAAGGGCTATAATCAAGATGAATTATCTCTATTATGTCCACCCTATCTCAATTATCTACCCTATTAAGATTATCATCCTAGACTTATCATTTTTGATTGTTATGAGGTGGGTCTGGAAAAAGTGTGGTCTCTTACAACATGCTCTGATGTCTGCATCTATTCATATTTTTTATGAAGTCTCTCTATATATGAGTGGAAGTTGCATGCCCATCCTGCACTTTTTTTAATGGATGAGCCATCAAGTGTTGTGCATAAGATATTTCCATACTCCATACCTTATTATAAATAGGTTCCATACAATTTTTAAAGAATTATATAGTTTCTATGCTTTTATCTACTGCACAACATTTCTCAAATATCTCTCATGCTCTACATATCATGGCATCAACATCATTAGCTTTAGTCGTATATGGTATCTACTCATAAAATGAAAAGCATCTAGTTAGAAATGCTAAGCAATATGAAAAATATATAATTATGAGTAGTTACTATACTTACACTATTAGCGACAAAAATGTATTACACAAATAATAGTCACCTCGAAGTTGTCAATGCATAAACTATGGGGGGAAGAAAACTTACATGGTACTCAACATCAATATTGTTGATGATCTCATTAACATCATGCATTGTGGTTACATCCTCTATAATTACCTAACTTATCATCTTTCTCATCAATTCCACCTCAACCACATGCTTTCAAGTGTATCTTTCGAGTGAAAACAAGCAATTACACATCGACATGGAAGGTGTTACATTAAAGATGTGATAATGCAACTTCTCATATTTTATACTTTGCACCAATGTCATATGAGGGTCACTATTATAAAAATTAACATGACAATCATGGATCTATAAATCCCATAACCATGAAATATTTTCAAGTATCTCTACTTTGAAGTTTCTGTGGAAGCTAGTGTCCTTGAATAGATGTAACCACCAAAAATATATGTAAATTGATGTTGTTAGTTGGTGAACCAACCAATATACCCTACTATGTGTATAAGTCATTACTATGCTTAGGAAATGACATTTCAAATGGTAATGGTAAGATTTTACAGCTGCATTGTTGTCTTGCCCAACATGTGGAAGTGTCTAACAACATCACAACCACATTCCAACCTTGTCTACTTAGTGTTCTTCTCAGTATTCAACAAAAAAGGCCTAAGAGGAGTGATATATCTATACAAAATTTATGGACTCCCTTGTAGTCATGTCCTCATTGGCATAACTATGCATTATGAAACCCAACTCAATAAAAATCATAGATCTTACATCATCATCATTCAAATTTGCTCTCAAATTCTTCAACCACGCATGAAAAACATGCCAAATGCATATGTAGACCTCACATCTAAATGTATCCTACATAACAAATAGTTTTTCATATTTTAAAGAAATAAGGTAGGGACATTTTCTATGAATATCTAAATATGAACATCATGATGCATGCAAGGATAATGACGATGTCCCTAATAGCTTTTATCTCTATGTTGGCATTGTTGACCATGAAGGCACTGATTATCAATTTAATGCCTTTTAAATACACTCTTTGAAGAAGAATATACATCCATTATATTATGTCAATAGTACAAGATCAAGACATACTGACCTATGTAATGGTCACATGTTCATGTTTGGAATCAAATTCTAACAATGTATATAATTGGAACTATATATTTAAAAAATATTGGAACAACTAATATTATTACAAATATCAGGACAAGTAATATTATCAACTAATATTATAAAATTGGAACAATACCTTCATTGCATTCATCCTAAATATTGCATCTATTACTAATGAGATACACTTCTCAAATCTCAACAACCATTCTAGCCATTGTGGGAGTTGGATGCCCAAGATGAAGGGGGTTTCCCCATCTCTATCAAGCTATCCCATGTTATATCCTTGATATAAAAACCACTTGTTGGGAATTCACTAACGCCCACTCCTAATTTTTTTTTTTTTGCATTGTCAACATTATGAACTTATTTTTACCTCATTGATCAATTATTCTCTATTGTATATGTCATCCTTACTAAAAAAACATCACACTATGTTTCACCATTAAACAATACAAGTTTCTCATGCACCATCTCCCGATGTTTAAGGTGGACATCATTAGCAGACATTCCCAACAATAGTAGACTATGAACCCATTCATTAAGTTAGGGGATGATATAAGGAGGAAGAAAACATTTCTCACCCTTGCATTATTCATATTGCTGGTTGTGGAAATAGCTGAATTTATTGTTTGTGTGTTTTACATGATTATATGTGAGAAACACATGATTGGGTCTTTAGAACATGCGTCATGTGATGAAATGACAACCACACCTTTTATGCCTTTGACTCAACTAACTACCCTTTCTAGACTTGGGCATTAAAAGTTTCTATTTTGACATGGCATCAATTTACAAAAAGTCATTAGGGCCATATGAACACTAGTAGTTGCATGATTATGGTGAATAAATAAATAGTCATGCAAAGAGAAAATAAATCTACATCAACAGAACATAATAGAGTATGAAGAGATACTAGCTTGCAATATATAATATGAGGTGAATTCCATGACATATTCAGATGTGGTGGTGATATTTCTATCCTTTCCATTAAAATGTGATTTTCTCTTACAATGTGAAACATGAAAATTTGCAGGGAACAACTCCCTTATTGAATCTCCTTTGAAAAAGTCATCAACCCTATTGTGCTCAACCCAGGAAACCCACAAGTATTCCTCATTGATGTCAGTTAAATTATTCCACTTGTTACAGCTACAATAAAATGGACCCTCACTTGAATTTTTTAGTGCAAGGAAAATTATTTCTTCCCATCTTTTTTCCATCTAGTCCAACCTATAAGGAGAACATTTTTATTAAATGAATTAGAAATGGACTTTTGGTATTGAGTGAATGCAATTTTTGATGTATTTCATTGGATTTTTTAATCAATTAAATGTTATCTGCTAAATAATGTTATTTAAAAAGGATAATGATTGAATAATGCATACAACATAAGAAAATTTTGGTCCAAACAACACTAAAACATGTACATGTCATCGAAATGGGTAGTCAGACTCATATGTATCTACAAACATGGAAATGCCCTTTTTGGCTACATTTATTGTAGCTCTCATTGAAATACATTATTTTACATACACTATTACATTTAACCCATATTGGGCCAGTTAAGCTATAAATCTATTTTATAGTGTGTCGTATGTAAAAACATTAGGAACTTCATCAGTGCATTTGAATATTGTAAACAAATCATGCTCTTAACTAGTTTTGAAGCTCCAAAATTTATGTGATCCACAATGTCAATAGAATCAAATTATGATTACAGATATAATAAGTACATAATCTTATGATAATCAAGAGAACATCTGAACAATATATATAAACCATATAAACAATCAAAATAAAGTTTGTATAAAGTTTGTTATTTATCGATGGATGTGGAACAGATATACAAAAAAACTCTTCATGACATCCTTTCTACATTACATCAAGTAGGGGAAGAAAATGGAGAATAGTATGGCAGGTACAAATGTGAACATTAAACAAGGAGTAAATGAGAATCTATGCATGTCAACAACTATGTCAACCTATGGAAAATCAGTCAAAGTATCAAAAAATTTGTTCACAGGAATGTATTCTAAATTAGGTATGGAAAATGCATATATAGTGATTTACCATATTTCATTTTATTTATACCTTGATGATGTTTGTTGAAGGTTTCAGTTTGTTTAACGAATGTGAATATCTAGAAACAACCCATACATTAAAGTTGCATCATCATGTAGTTCAATGAGAAGACCTCTAGGCACATCATATCCCCTGTAATTTTATGATAAAAGTCTTCAAAATCGATCTCCATGCACACACCTATTTGATTACACAAATACATGCACAGCCTATCCTGTCTATTGAAGCAGTGTAGGAGGCATGATGTAAAACCACTTCATTTAATAGAAGAGTGCAATATTTCCATATGATTTAATTTTTAGGATAAAATAACATGATTTTGATATAAATTTGTCTTTCTTTCCATTCAGAGTAACCAATAAATGCACATGCTAGTCAAACATAACACAAATAAAATCCATGAACTGCACATGCAAATGAAAATATGAGAATTGAAACCACTTCAAAAAAATATTAAAAAAAATATGAATTTTTTTTTTAGAAGAATGTATAAAACCTCATTGAAATCAATATAAAACCCTTCATAAAACATATCAAAATAAAAACATGAAATCATATAAATGGATAAAATAGTGCATGTACAAGGGCATTAGGTTAATAGATAATATTAAGTGAAACGTACTAACTACGTGCATGTGGTTAGGGTACATTACTATGATTTTGCTGTAAATCCCATAGATTAAGAAAAAAGGTTAAAGAAAGTGAAATTTCTAAGAAGCTCATAGAGTTAGGATAGCATTAAAAAAAAGGTGAAATTGCTATGATGCCCATAAATTTAGGAAAAGGATAAAAAAGTGAAATTTTGAAGCCCATGTGATATTTTGGTTATCCACCAACTAATCATTAGATGTATTAAATTTGAGGAATGGACATACTGGTATTTATGGACACCACATGAAAGGAAATTTTGGTAGATGACAAAATAAAAATATGTATGACATGTGTGCATTAAAAATTATATGAGCCCATATGGGAATGTAATTTATCCTATTCATTTGTAATGGTACATTGCCTTGTCACCCATAGTAAGGTCATGGCATAACCCATATTGAGTTATGAGAGCTTTAGTATAGAAAAATAGGGCACCAATTTTTTTTAAATGATTTCCTCATAGACCACCACTACCATACTTCCCACCTACCAGACCACAATTTTTGGCCCCAAAATTTAGGGAGGCCCATGAGATGATAGAACACAATTATCCAACTAAATGAAATCTTCTTCTTCATTACATGTATAAAATTATACAAAAATATCTCACCTCCATCCCGCATAATATATGAAAGATGTTCAAGGCTCTGAAGGATGAGTCAACATTACACTTACAAAAGTTGATTTCCATTAACTATGATAAGTGCCATTATCTAAGATTTTAGTTATGGAATAGACCTAATGGTAGATAACTTTACTAAATTATTCGTATACCACTATCTAATGTTAGTTCTTTACAACTAATCTTAGCAATGACCATCATGATCACAAGAATTTCTTAAATTCTTGTAATGGTGTTGTAAAATGACTTCTTCACCATATTGCTTCATGTTATGTAAGCTCTTCCAACACATGTTTAGGATCTAATTCAACAATTGAATCTAGATTATTTGATAACTATAAACAATTATCATGAAGAATGTCCCATGTCAAAATTCAAAATATAATCACAAGGTGATATGTACAAAATAATCTTTTTGTCAAGAATTTTGCATAACTAGTTCTATCAAAGTATCTTTCAAACCAACTTTTCATCATGGGATTCAAATATTTTCCATGCTATAAAATAATTAATTATGATAAGAGAATATAATTAAAAATTATATCCAACGTGACTAATTTCCTTTTAACAAATCCAAAGTGAAATCATTATTAGTATTCCACCAAATCTTGGCAATGCAATTTGCATGAGTAGCCCAACCAGGTGGTAACCAATAGAAGATTTCACACAATTCAAATTAAACATGATCATAGTATCTTATTGTTATATCTATGAGTTGGATTAGGGAATTTCATAAGTGATTATATTGCCAAGTGTAGAGGGGTTTCAAAAATAGTGACATACTACAAATAAACATACAAACCACACAAAACAAATTATATATAGGATCCACTACATCTTACACAATAGATTCTTAAATAGAGTGATCATCGATCACCCAACAAATTTTTCATAGATTTTCAAAAGATTCAATCATTATCATTCTACAAAATTAACTTTAGAAATGTACTTCTAATAATGTTGTTTATAAATATGTATCAATTATTTTTATAAAGATGGATTAAACTACCATATAGACTTCATAGTGTTGTTCTAAAAATCCATCACTTGTTTTTGTGGACAACATGTCGACCATTTTGGTCCTATAGGCCAAAATGCTCTCTTTATTTGTCAAAAATGTTTTGAGCAGTCGAGTTTTTCAATTACACAAGCCTTTTTAGCTAAGGAAATCGCAGGTTCAAAAGGCAGGCTTTCGCAAGGAAAAATTCTAAAACACTTAAGGCATTTCCTAAAAATTATAAGTATGGTTCAACACTGAGATTCAATCAAGAAGGTTCAAGGGTGAGGTTCAATGATATGGAGTGAATCATTGAATGATTGAACTGTTGAAATCTGAAAAGTTCAACGAGTTCAAAGGTTCAATAATTTCAAAGTTCAAAGGGTTCAAAGTTTAAAGTTTTAGCGGAAGATTCCAGAAGAAGGTTTAACCAAAAGGTTCAAATAGTCAGTTCAATGATACATTTAACTTCTAAAGAAGACTAAGTGAATGTGGCTATTTGTAAAACATTGAACCACTGAACCATTGAACGTTGAACCATTGAACCAGTGAACTTTGAAAGGTTCAAAGGATCAAGGTTCAAAATGGTTTAACTGACCAGTGATGTCCTCATGGACATTAAATTTAGGGTAATGAAATAACCATTGATTTTCAAATGGTGTAGACCTAGGAACAAACTCAGTGACCAACCAAGGAAGGAGCTAAAGGATCTAGCAGAAAGCAAGAAGATAGCCCTAAGAGCTTAGACCTCTAGGAAGAGACAAAATGTAGCAAGGAAAGATAGAATGACATAGAGAATCCAGAAATATCTATGGAAGAGTTATTCTAGAAGGTGGATCAGTCCACCAGGTGGATATCAGAGAGCGCAAGTATTCAATGGTGTGACCTATTTTTTTATTGAGTAAAGGTGAATGGACAGCTATGTATCTTAAAGAGGACAAAGTGGCCCATGCTTTGGAGGAGACATTTGAGATGATTTATTATGCCAAAGTCAAGGATGGTAACCTACTCCAACATGGCCCCTACACAGAACTTCTTGTGTCTAATGCATTGACTACAACATGGGCCATTTTGTGAAAAGAAGCACCAAAGTCTTTATTTAGATGCTATATATTGTAATCTCTTAGTTTGTAGAAAAGATATCTCTCTGTTATTAGAAGAAAAACTCTACCCAATTCGAAAGGCATTCTTGAGACTTTAAGCTTAGATTATTAATCATATTTTATCAGTTGAATGAGAAATCAAGTGACCTCTTATAATTTGTGTTGAAATAGCTTGTGTTATCTAGGAAATTGTTCTTATGTCTTTTTCCTAAATATAGTCTTGTCTATTTGATCAAATAAGTAGAACTAGTAGAAATAATCTGGAAGATGTCCTCAAGTTGACTATGGGAGACTTTGTGCTACCATAATTATCTTTAGACTGTGTTTTGTGTTTCAGTGTAAGGGATATTAGAGAGACTTTGAGCTCCCCTTATCCTTCATAATCTTTTACTCTATTGTATTTTTGGGTGGAGACTTTGGGTTGCACCTCATTCTAATGTGTCCTTTGTCATAAATTAGTAGAAGCAATGAAAGAATTTAAGCTTTCATGGATTTCTTATGGTTAAAGTTACTACTTGGGAAGTCTTCCTGCTATTTGTTGAACATCATTTCTAAAAAAAGAGGAATGCCTTCAGTAATTACACAAGAATTCTCCTTTACATTGTGAACATCATCTCTGAAAAAAGAGAGATGGATGGTATGATTTCACCCCTAAATGTATTTTTAGTATATTATAGTTTATAGGGAGCCTCTCCTTGCTGAGAGGAGAGATTTATCTCATTATGTTATGGTTGATATACCCATTTTACTGTCAGTTAGTTGATGACAAAATATTCACCTAATAGTTTTTGACAACTATGCTAGGGAAGAATGTGCAATTTGAATCCTCAAGCTTCAAATTGAAGTATTTTTAGTTCTTTTCCATTTCCACTCTATACTCTAGTAGATACATCATACACGTGGAGTAAGATAGCTCAAGTTATTATTGACCTTGTATTTGAGTTGGTGTAACAAAGTAATTTTTATATGTTTTCTCCACCATCTTACCTTCAGTGAACCAGAAGTTTTCCTCCTAAAAATGTTAGGTCTCCATTACTAGGCAAAACTTCTATTTTCTCTACTAGTAGAGCTTTGTCTATATATACCCTATAAATATTTTTCATCCCTCCTTCCATTGTCATATCATGGCATCCCAAGGCCTGCAGGGTTACACCTTTGGTCCTCTGAATCTAACCCTATCTTTACATGAACTACCCTATAGTTTAAGAAAGAATTTTGCTAAATTCTATGGTGATGGGAGAGTCCATCCTGATGAACATATTGCTGCCTTCTACATAGCTTGTGGTGTGATAGGCGTTGAATATGAAGACATAAGAGTCAGAATATTTATAGAAACATTACAAGGTACTGCTACAGACTGATTCTATCATCTACAAGATCAAACTGTAACTAACTACAACACTCTCAAGGCCAAGTTTGAAGCTATATTCAAACTAGTATAAGATATGCATGCATTATTATCTCAGCGTACACAAATGAATAAGGAGCCTCATAAACCCATTTGAGACTTCATTGCTAAATTCGACAAGCTAAGGAACAGGGTTTCTACAATTGCTCAGTCAACACCAAAAAATATTAAGTGCTTCTTCATCAACTCTCAACTTATCAAAGTGAGTTTTCTGTTGAGGTGAGCTGGCCATATAGATCTTGATGAAGCTCAGATTTTGGCTACTAAGGTTGAAGATGATTTTATCTTTGTAGGTAAGATACGAAGAGATCATAACAGAAATAAATCTTCTTCATCTTCTAAATTTTTTTCTACTAGCACCACTAATCCTATGGTGTAAAAGATAGCAAATAAATTGCTATCTCTAAAAAAAAAATGGCACAAGGGATGTCTGCTCCTCCTTCTTATCAGGATATACTAAGGAGGATGTTTCCCAACTAGTCATATCAAGGTAATGCTACCAAAAATCAAGGGCAACCAAATCGTCTTCCTCTCCCATAAGGGAAGCTTGCCATTGAAGTAGCACCACCTAACTCAGTAGTTGGTTATCTTGAAGCTAAACATGATTCCTCTTTCCAAACTGAGTTTGATCAAGAAGATGATGCTAATCTCTTCATAGAAGGAGAAGAAAAATTAGTTGTCGACTCCAACATTAGTTTCCTAAATTACCAAGATGAAGCTAGAAGTAAGGGAGAAGTGTTTGATGGATCATACATTGTCTTTACCACGTCTCAAAACTAGTCAAATCAAAAAGATGACAAGGGAAAAATAAGGGAAGAATCTCGACCAACAATTTCAATTTCTAAATGGTGGAGTTCTCTGCCCTTCCAATCAAAGGACCTAGTGATCAATAAAAAAGTAAGTACTTCAAGCAATCTTCTACCTTTTGCTTATGTTTTTTAGACTAGTCTCACACCCAATAAAAACTAGAATGATGGACTTCCTTCTTTTGTTCCAAGTTCTTTTCAGTCATTTGACATAATTGACCACACTAGGAAGACCAAGATCTAAATGTCTGAGTTTGAATACTTACAAACCAACCCTGAGTAGTTGGATAAGTTGGTTGATTGCATCAAGAATAAAATTGTCCCTGTAGGACAAGATGTTTCAAAAGTGAATCATGATACCCCAAAGAACACATCCACCTGAAACAATATTGTCATTACTCCTCCTGTTGCCCCTGGGAAAATAGAACCTTTCTATATTTCCTTGTTGATAAATGGTCATAAGCTGAGCAACTCCATAATAAATTTTGGTGCCTCTGACAATGTTATGCCTGCCAAGGTAGAAGACTCTCTCGGTCTCACTCTGACTAAAAATTTTTGGAGATGTTTCTCCATGGAAAACAAGCAAATGCCACCTTTGGGTTAGATCAAAGATGCCCAATTTGCCTTTGCAGCCTTCCTAGAAGAAAGAATTAAAATTATAGTCTTGGTGGTCGACTTTCCAAATTCCTATGGCATTCTGCTTGGACAAAATGTTTGTAAGGATGTTAATGGAGAATTGAACATCGACCTATCTAAGGTGAGGATACCTATAAGGGGCATCATGCAAAGGATACTTTATGGGAAGGAGTCAAGATACATTTTTACTCAGACATTAGACCCTGAAGCTCAAATTTTGTTTGAATCCTCAGGAATAGGTAACTACTTTCTATCCACTAGAAATGCTTCTATTTTATTAGACAAAAGTTTACTGAGTGACAATCCAAAAAAAATATACAGGACATCAGAAGAATTGGTAGAGTATAGTTCTGGCAAAAAAGAATCCTCCCTCCCTTACTAGGAGAAATCTTTAAAGAGATCAGATTCTAATGATGTCTGGATTATAAAATTTGATGGCAACTGCTCATCTACCAGTTATAGAGTTGGGATTGTTTTGATAGCTCCTTAGGGAGATATTTTTCTCTATTCATACAAGTTATAGTTCAATAATACTGTTATCAACCTGGAGCTGCACCCTATTCGAAGACGTGCACGAAAATGGACAATCCTCTATTCGGCTGAAACAATGGGATCTCCTCACGAGGGTGGGTGCCTCAACAGTGAGGAGAACCTCCAGAGAAGGCTGGTTCCTGTATGATGTATCAATTAGGATTCCTACTCTACGTTGCAGACTACCATGGAAAAGGGAAAAGGAGAAACTTAAAGGGAAATCCTACCTAAAAGGGGGTGATACACCAGAACTATGATCCTACTCAACTCAGAACCTTGAACACTGAGCGAACAACAGAGAAGGAAGACCTTAGACTTCAAATTAGTCACTTGTGCATAAGTATTTCATGCAGAGGTTCGGTTCAATTACTAAAACCTGAGGGAAATGGTGGAGAGAGGTCTAATTAAAGACACCTTACAACCGCCTACATCCACTTGCAGTCTCAGCAAAAGATAATGAAGAACACTTTAGCATGACCTGCACAAGGACAATACAACAACTAGGTACGAAACAGAAACTTGGGAAGGGAGAAAAACTCTACCACTTATGCAAATTACTGAAAAAATATACACTATGCCAAGCTTGAAATCTGAAAGTACACTCCTACTTATTGCTTGAAAAGGTTACACAACTCTTAATGGCAGAGTTTGGTCTAACCAAGAGAGATCCGATCTTTTTTTTTTTAAACAAGGCTGAAAGCCATTATATAGGAAATTACAATAGGCCAAAGATAGTCGTATAATCTTTAAGAGAAAAATTTAGCTTGGTTACCTCAATAAAATATATTTTTCCTGTTTTTTGCATGAATTCCTTTTGTTTGATGAAGCGCTTGACCAATTAGTTGATTCCAAAAATGGAACAATCAACCCCTGTTTGAAACTAATGTTAACCTTCTGATGCATGTGCTATAAGAAGACAAACAGGTCCTAAAATAATCAGTTAACTGAAACTTATACTGTTTGTTCAAAATAGATTTAGCATTTGAAAAATAGCTCCAATGTTTGCATGTGAATCTCCTATTTCTGGCCGTGTCTATTTCCAGTAGGACTCCACATTCACTCATTCATCGGATTATCTATTTTTAATTCTCTTTTGCACCGTCAGCTAATTTTGGAATTTTTTGCTACCTTTTTATTCCAATGGTTACTTCCCGTGGCCTAAATTTGACGACCTACGGGAAGTCACCGGCATTGTCACGTTTTATTCAGAAAATGTCTACGGGCTTATGATGATGTGTTGAGCTTTCGAATGCTTTTTGGAATTGTCTTTGTTTTTTTCCGCAGACTTTATTGCTTCAGACTTTGTATTGGTCGGCTTCATCTATTCTTACGGCCTTTTGTTCTGCCGACTTCCGAATTCCTTCGAACTTTTTGTCTGAAGGAATTCCTTTGGACAAAAAATCCGAAGGAAATACCTTTGCCTTCTAGGTGCTCGTCCTGTTGCCTGCTCGAGTCCTGAGTGATTCGTAGATTTTGACTGAGCACGTAGAAAAGCTGAGTTGAGTCTGTAGAAATTGATTTAGTCTGCAGAAAATTTCTTCCTTGCCTTTTGCAACTTTTCTAAATTTCCTCTAAGTACTTTACAAATTTCACTGAGTCCATAGAAAATTTGACTGTTTGAGTGAGTCTGCAGATTTTCCTCTTCCTGCACAGTCCGTAGATTCAAGCCTGCAGAGTCTGTAGAAACAGTAAAGGAAAACAATGAATTTTTCCTTCCTTGCTAGAGACAATAACTTTTTAAGTGTCAAAAAATCTGACTCATGGAAGATTTGTCAACATTCTGGTGACTCAGCTGGGAAGCATGCCTGCTATGCTTGAGGACCCAGCGATGTATATATGCTATATGAATCCCAGATGGTGAATCTGATCTCTGATTGAAATAATCTGCTCTGATCATTCCTGTAATAACCTCCTCCTTCAAAATAAGAAGGGAAACACACGAAAGCGGAAAACTAACTAAAAGCAAATGTGCAAATAAGCACTTATTAAACAAAACTGAAGCAAACTATTGTGCTTTTACAGCACTTGGAGGAAAGCAAAAACAACTAAAATAACCTAGTTAACCTTGATAAGGTACAATCCACCTGGATCAAATGGAAAATTCTAGAACTCACTCCTTTCGAGAGATGATACAATTTGCAAGGCAGGATGTATATTAGTCATAACCTTTGATGAGTCAGTTGCTTTGTCAACCAACTGTATTAACACCTTCTTGAATGAGTCATCAACAGCAAACCAGTCACAAATAAAGATAAACTCACCAAGTATTTCCTGACTATCCTCAGATTGCTTGTCATCTATCACCATGTCAAGTGATAACTCATTTATGCATGGTTTTTGAGTGGCTACGTCCTTCTTGTTGACTACTGCCAGTTCATCCAGCGCTTCAAGGAGCTTTGAATATGCAACCCAATCTGTACTGGGATCTTGAATAGGTGGTTCTTTATCAAGCTGCTTATAAACGTGCTCTTCAATAGCCAACATATCTGTACAAAGCTCTTCAATCTCTGGGAGAGGCTCAAGGTATAGCGGCCAATCATATTTTTGTTCCTCATTTTGGTCTATTTGAACTGAATCCACTATCACACTGTCTGAATTTTTCTCAATAGGAGATACCTGTAACTCATGTATGACTTCCATTTGTACCAGCACCTTTTGGAGTTCATCCACATCAAGATCAGTCTTCCCACTCTTAGTTATAATTGCATGCTCAATCACAACCTCAAGAGAAGTATCAATAGGAATTTCCTCAAATACTTCTGAAGCATCCTCCACACGTTCTACAAGGACCTGACCTGTAGCTGCAACCTCTTTCTCAATACTCCGAAGAACAGGATCTTCTTGAGGAAGGGCGATGGCGGGAGGGTGATGAAATTCACTTGTTTGAGAGGGAAAATGAAGAATGGGAGATTGATCATTATTGGATTTTGGAATCTTGAGGGAAAAGGAATCATCTAGGGAGTTTGGGAAAGAGAAATTCTTAAAAACCTCTGTATTCTGTTCTTTCCACTTAGCCATTACCTCATCAAAGTTTGGACCTTGTTTGTCCTTTTGGACAACCTGAGCTTGAGAGATGATTGGTGAGGAAATGATGGGACTATAGGAAGGTCTAGTCTCATAAATAGCCACTTGAATAGGCTTTTGATTATGCTCTTGACTCCAACTAGGAAGCTCCCTTGGCACATGCTGGGCATGGTAAAGAGCTTCATAAGAATAAGAAGCACCATAGCCTTTTGCAGACAATTCGTTTAACTCAATTCTCTGCCTTTCCCAAGCCTCTATCTTTTCCCGTGCAAGAATACATAGTCCATTTATCTCTTCTGGATCATTAGACGCATTTCGAAATAGACCATTTATTTCCTCATACTAAGAGTTAGAGCAAACCTTTCTTGCATATGCCAATATTTTGAGCTCTATTTCATTCATTTTTTATTGAAGGTGATACTGCTCATATGTGACGTCATAACCATATGGGGAAGATGAAATCTGATCCTGAGACTGATATGGATTACCAGGCAGGTAAGAGTCATGTTCTTGACAATAAGGATCATGAAAAACTTGATAAGGCTCCACATAGCTTTGATAATAACCTTGATTAGGCTCATAGATATCATGACCCAGCTGGTATGATCCATCATTAGGCTGACAAGGAAACACAACATAGGAATTCTCTCCATACATAGCCATCAAAATTCATCTGTAATAATGAAAATAGACTTACATGGAAGCTGTCCTGAACTGTTAGAAATAACTGCTTGAGTTTAGAGTCACCGAATACTTCTTGAAGAACACTGTTGTAACTGCAAAAATTGTGATTTCATAAAAACCAGGAAAAATGGGTCCCATCAGGCGTGCCAAAAACTATTGTCAACCTGGAGCTGCACCCTATTCGAAGACATGCACGAAAGTGGCCAGTCCTCTATCCGACTGAAACAATGGGATCTCCTCACGAGGGTGGGTGCCTCAACAGTGAGGAGAACCTCCAGAGAAGGCTGGTTCCTATATGATGTATCAATTAGGATTCCTACTCTACACTGCGGACTACCATGGAAAAGGGAGAAGGAGAAACTTAAAGGGAAATCCTACCTAAAAGGGGGTGATACACCAGAACTATGATCCTACTCAGCTTGGAACCTTCAACACTGAGCGAACAATAGAGAAGGAAGACCTTAGACTTCAAATTAATCACTTGTGCATAAGTATTTCATGCAGAGGTTTGGTTCAATTACTAAAACCTGAGGGAAATGGTGGAGAGAGGTCTGATTAAAGACACTTTATAGCCACCTACATCCACTTGCAGTCTCAGCAAAAGACAATGAAGAACACTTTAGCATGACCTACACAAGGACAATACAGCAACTAGGTACGAAATAGAAACTTGGGAAGGGAGAAAAACTCTACCACTTATGCAAATTACTGAAAAAATATACACTATGCCAAGCTTGAAATCTGAAAGTCCACTCTTGCTTATTGCTCGAAAAGGTTACGCAACTCTTAATGGCAGAGTCTGGTCTAACCAAGAGAGATCTGATCCTTTTTTCTTTTAACAAGGCTAAAAGCCATTATATAGGAAATTACAATAGGCCAAAGATAGCCGTATAATCTTTAAGAGAAAAATTCAGCTTGGTTAACTCAATAAAATATATTTTTCCTATTTTTTGCATGAATTCCTTTTGTTTGATGAAGCGCTTGACCAATTAGTTAATTCCAAAAATGGAATAGTCAACCCCTATTTGAAACTAATGTTAACCTTCTGATGCATGCACTGTAAGAAGACAAACAGGTCCTAAAATAATTAGTTAACTAAAACTTATATTGTTTGTTCAAAATAGATTCAGCATTTGAAAAATAGCTCCAGCGTTTGCATGTGAATCTCCTATTTCTGGCCGTGTCTATTTCCAGTAGGACTCCACATTCACTCATTCATTGGATTATCTATTTTTAATTCTCTTTTGCACCATCGGCTAATTTTGGAATTTTCTGCTACCTTTTTATTCCAATGGTTACTTCCCGCGGCCTAAATTTGACGACCTACGGGAAGTCACCAGCATTGTCACGTTTTATTCAAAAAATGTCTACGGGCTTATGATGACGTGTTGAGCTTCCAAATGCCTTTTGGAATTGTCTTTGTTTTTTTCCGTGGACTTTATTGCTTCAGACTTTGTATTGGTCAGCTTCATCTATTCTTGCAGCCTTTTGTTCTGCCGACTTTTGAATTCCTTCAGACTTTTTGTTTGAAGGAATTCCTTTGGAAAAAAAGTCCGAAGGAAATACCTTTGCCTTCTAGGTGCTCGTCCTGTTGCCTGCCCGAGTCCTGAGTGATTCGTAGATTTTGACTGAGCGCGTAGAAAAGCTGAGTTGAGTCCGTAGAAATTGATTTAGTCTGCAGAAAATTTCTTCCTTGCCTTTTGCAACTTTTCTAAATTTCCTCTAAGTGCTTTACAAATTTCACTGAGTCCATAGAAAATTTGACTGTTTGAGTGAGTCTGCAGATTTTCCTCTTCTTGCACAGTCCATAGATTCAAGCCTGCAGAGTCCATAGAAACAGTAAAGGACAACAATGAATTTTTCCTTCCTTGCTAGAGACGATAACTTTCTAAGTGTCAAAAAATTTGACTCGTGGAAGATTTGTCAACAAATACCAACAACATTGCCGAGTATTAATCCTTGTTACTCAGATTGAAAGCTGCTCAAGATAAAGGTATCAAGCTTCTTCACACCTGAAGAGACATTGAACTGGTTGTTTGTTAGGTAAGGAATATATATCAAACCAAGAATGAAAGATTACGACATTATCACAATTGGGTATGGGACTGTATTGACAGTTTTGATACTTTCAGTATTTATGCGGTGCTCAGAGAGTTTAATGATCGAGCAAATTCCTTGGCCGTCTCTGTAACCCTCTTGGTTCCTCACCAAGATTTAAAATGGAAAAAGTACACTATTGAGTAGGTCTTTTGACCAAGTGTACCTGATAATGCCAACCATTGGCAGGTATTTAATGGTGATAACCAAATCATTACTTTTCTGGAATAGATGGATAACTTTGAGGAACTTTATTTTGAAGTCAGTGAATCTCCACCACGGGAATTAGCTCCCACAATAAATTCAAATACTGGTGAAGAGTTCCTTAAACTCAAAGGAAATAAAATTTTAGAAGGATTGGTTTCCCTTGGAAAACTGTTTGATAAGCTTGATAGGTTTGTCAAGCAGCAGCAAATGGATTCAAGTTCCTCCTAGGAATTTGATCAAATAAATTTGAGTAAAGAAGAAAATCCCAAAATGCTCAACATAGGGAATTGTTGCACTCCTAATGAAAAGATCAAATTCATTACTCTAATTCACCATTACATTGATGTTTTAGCATACTCCTATGATGATCTGAAATCTCTCAGGCCTAAAAAAATTTGGTACAAAATTCCTCTCAAAATTAGGTCATTGCCTCACAAGCAAAAACGTAGGCAATACAACCCCAAAATATTAGGTACTATTCTATCTAAGATCCAAAAAAATTTTAATGTAAGGATAATCTTTCCAATCCATCATTCTACTTGGATTGCAAACATAGTTCCTATGAGAAACAAGAATGGAGAAATTTGCCTCTATGTTGATTTCCAAAATCTAAATCAATCCTCTCTTAAGGATAACTATCCTCTACCCATCATGGATCAAGTGATGTAGACAGTGACTGGCTTAGAGATTTTATCAATGCTAAATGGTTTTTTGGGGTATAATCAAGTGGAAGTCAGTGAAGTAGAACAACATAAAACTACTTTCACTACACCTTGGGGCACCTTTGCATATCACAGAATGCCTTTTGGTTTGATTAATGCTAGTGCCACCTTCCAAAGAGCAATGGATATTTCCTTCAGAGATGAAATGGGGAAGTTTATTGTGGTATATCTTAATGACTTGACTATATTTTCCAAATATTGTCCTGATCATGTGCATCATTTACAACAAGCACTAGAATGATGTCAATAAAATGACATTTCTCTCAATCCTAAGAAATCAATATTTGGGGTTACAGAGGGAAAACTTCTCAATCACACTATATCTCGATGAGGCATAAAAATTGACTACAAAAGAGTCAAATCCATCAAAGAGCTTACTCTTCCTACTAGTAAGATTGCAGTTCATTCTTTCTTTAGAAAGGTGAATTTTTTATGAAGATTCATTCCTGAATTCACAGAGAAGACTCGCCACATTGTTGACATGATGAAGGGAAAAGCTACTTTTCATACGACTGAAGAAGGCAAGTCAATATTTGAGGATATCAAAGAAGATATCACCCATGTCCCAGTCCTAGTTTGTCCAGATTATACCAAAGACTTCGTAATATATAGTTATGCTTCTGAACACACACTTTCAGTCATTTTGGTTCAACAGAACAAAGAACGTGTGAAATCTCCTCTATCATTCATGAGTTTTCCTCTCAAATCTCATGAAATAAAATATTCAAACATGGAGAATCATGCTTATGCTATGGTCATGGTTGTGAAACACTTCTGATTCTACATCTTGAACTCACATATTGTTGCTCTGGTGTCTGCTATAATAGTAAAGTCCATTTTGACTCAATAAAAGTTTGGTACTAGAAGGGGAAATTAGATTGCCAAAATTTAGTATTTTGATCTTGTTATCAAACCTATGAAGCTTGTGTGAGGAAGAGGTCTCTACCAATTAATTATTGATAACATACTAGAGAAAATAGGACATGAAGAAACAGAGGATGAAGACATGCCTACAGTTCTCTTTGTCACTACTACTGATGAGTGGTATTCTAATATCACTCATTTTCTTACCTATGGTGAGTGTCCTACCCACCTATCTCGTAAAGAAAAGAGAACTATCATATTGAAAGTTGCTAACTATGTCTTGTAGGACAATGATTTGTACAAGAGGAGACTTGATGGGGTATTCCTCCGTTGCGTGGATAAAGCACAACAGAGTAAACTTTTGGAGTCTTTCCATAATTTGGCTTGTGGAAGACATTTTTTTGCACTTGTGACTGCTCATAATATTTTATGAGCCGGGTACTATTGGCCTGCTCTATTTAAAGGTGCATACACTTGGGTACGTAGGTGTGAGTTATGTCAATAGTTTATTCGAAAGCCCAAATTAGCCACATTACCTCTCAAACTGATGGTAATTGAAGAGCCTTTTCAACAATTGGGTATTGATTTCATTGGTGCCATAAACCTATCCTCTAGTGCTGGACATGACTATGTTCTCACAGCCACAGACTATTTTATCAAGTGGGTGGAAGCCATTCCAGTCAAGCATGCTACTTCAAAAGTGGTATATAATTTTCTCAAGGAAAATATTATCTCCCAGTTTGGAGTCCCAACCAAGATTGTAACAGACAATGATACTTGTTTTTATTCTCATGAGATTACCCAGTTCTGCTACTATTATGGGATTATTCTCTACCACTCCTCTGATTATTATCTTTAAGGAAATGGTCAAGTAGAATCAAGCAACAAAAATCTAGTTACCATTATCAAAAAGCTGGTAGATGACAATCAGAGAACCTGGCATAAAGCATTGTTTCATGCTTTAGGTAGACATGATTACACCCAAGAGGGAAATAGGTATGTCACCATTTCAATTTCTATATGGTTTTAATGTAGAGATACCAATCACCTTTGAAATGCCAGCACTGAAGTTGGCAAAGACAGTCGAGGATCAAACATTTGAAGATTCTGTTGACAAGAGGGTCATGTGCTTAATTGAACTAGAAGAACAATGAACTATGGTGGTGGACTTTATTGCTACACATCAAAGTCTAGTAAATAATCTCTTCAACTAGAAATCAAGGATTCATGATTTTTAGATTGGAGATCAAGTCTTGTTGTGGGACAAGAGGAGAGAAACAAAAGGAATGCATAGAAAATTTGATTCCTAGTGGAGAGGTCCATTTGCCAATCATCAATTATGGAGAGAAAATAGTTTCTTGCTGATATATCAAGATGGAATGCCACTTTTACTACCTCATAGTGGGTAGCATCTGAAGCACTTCAATCCTTAAAGTATCAGATAAGTCCATTTGTACATATGTATATTATTTAATTATTTGTTGTTGTTCATTTCACTTTTTGGTGTCTTTTTCTTTTTGGATGGCATGACTCCGTAGCCCAATGGCATAGATGAAGGCACTTAGAGTCTAGATTCTACTCCTTTTGATCATTTTTACAATCGATGGAATTTCCCTAACTGGAGCCAGCTGTTGTTCCCAAAAAATTTCACTTGTTTTTGTGGACAACATGTCGACCATTTTGGTCCTACAAGGCAAAATGCTCTCTTTCTTTCTCAAAAATGTTCTGAGCAGTCAAGTTTTTCAATTACACAAGCCTTTTTAACTAAGGCAATCGTAGGTTCAAAAGTTGAGCTTTAGCAAGGAAAAATTCCAAAACACTTAAGGCATTTCCTAGAAATTGTAAGTATGATTCAAATCTGAGGTTCAATCAAGAAGGTTCAATGATGGGGTTAAATGATATGGAATTAACCATTGAACCATTAAACCATTGAACCATTGAACTCTAAAAGGTTTAATGAGTTCAATGAGTTCAAAGGTTCAACGAGTTCAAAGGTTCAATGAGTTCAAAGTTCAAAGGGTTCAAAGTTCAAAGTTTGAGCAAAAGATTCCAAAATAAGGTTCAACCAAAAGGTTCAAATAGTTGTTTCAACAATACATTGAACTCTTAAAGAATACTAAGTG
This sequence comes from Torreya grandis, assembly GCA_037957365.1. Lineage (NCBI taxonomy): Eukaryota > Viridiplantae > Streptophyta > Pinopsida > Cupressales > Taxaceae > Torreya > Torreya grandis. The sequence goes on along the minus strand of JARHVA010006561.1, from coordinate 504,485 downwards.
AATGCGGATCTTTACAAAACATTGAACCACTGAACTGCCAAACTATTAAACTTTGAACCATAAAACCATTAAACCAGTGAACTCTAAAAGGTTCCAAGGTTCAAGGTTCAAAATGGTTCAAGTGACCAATGACGTCACCATAGATGTCAAATTTAGGGTAATGAAATATAGTTGATTTTCAAATGGCACAGACTTAGGAACAAAATCAGTGACCATCCAAGGAAGGAGCCGAAGGAGCTAGTACAAAGTGAGAAGATAGCCATGAGAGCTCAAATTGCTAGGAAGAGACAAAATATAGCAAGGAAAGATGGAACAACATAGAGAACTCAGAAATATCTGTCGAAGAGTTATTCCAGTAGGTGGAGCAATCCACCAGGTGGATATCATATAGCGTAAGCATTCAATGGTGTGGCCTATTTTTATTCATTGAGTAAAGGCGAATAGACAGTCATGTAAGTATCTTAAAGAGGACTAGGTGACCCATGCTTTGGAGGAGACATTTAAGATGATTTAAAATGCCAAAGTCAAGGCTGGTAACCTACTCCAGCATGGCCCTTGCACAAAACTTCCCCTATCTAATACATTGAATACAACATGAGCCATTTTGTGAAAAGAAGTACCAAAGTCTTTCTTTGGATTCTATATATTTTAATCTCTCAATTTGTAGAAAAGAGATCTCTCTGTTATTATAAGCGAAACTCTACCCAAATTGAAAGGCATTCCTGAGACTTTGAGCTCAGATTGTTAATCATATTTTATAAGTTGAAAGAGAAAGCAAGTGACCTTTCAGACTTTGTGTTGAAATATCGAGTGTTATTTAGGAAATTGTTCTTATGTCTTTTTCCTAAATACAATCTTGTCCGTTTGATCAAATAAGCAAAACTAGTGGAAATAATCTGGAAGATGTCCTAAAGTCGACCGTGGGAGACTTTGTGCTGCCATAATTGTCTTTAGACTATGTGTTTATGTTTTAGTGTAAAGTATATTAGAAAGACTTTGAGTTCCCCTTATCCTTTGTAATCTTTTACTCTGTTGTAGTTTTAGGTGGAGACTTTGGGCTGCACCTCATTCTACTGTGTCCTTTGTCCTAAATTAGTAGAAGAAGCAACAAAAGACTTTGTGCTTTTGTGGGTTTCTTGTGGTTACAAGTACTACCTGAGAAGTCTTCCTAATGTTTGTTAAACATCATTTCTAAAAAAAGAGAAATGCCTTTAGTAATTACACAGGAATTCTCCTTTACTTTGTGAACATCATCTCTGAAAAAAGAGAGATGGATGGTAAGATTTCACCCTGTGTGTATTATTAGTTTATATTAGTATATTATAGTTTATAGGGAGCCTCTCCTTGTTGAGAGGAGAGATTTATCTCATTGTGTTGTGGTTGATATACCCATTTTGCCATCAGTTAGTTGATGACAAAATATTCACCCAACACATAGGTAAGAGGATCTTCTTCAATGTAGAAACACTTCTGACATAAACATCATATTGTAAAGAGGTTTCATACAAATATAACAAACCAATATGATAAATATATCAGATTAATGTTCAAAATTTGCAAAAACAAGGACATCATCACTGTGATTTGAATCCCTCAAATCTTCTAGTCAACAATGGTGAAATAAAAATTGTATAAGTTTAGGTCTTGAAATTAATATAAGATAAAGAAAAGGAATGGGACAATTGCTACCCTTTTAATTTTTTACATGACCATATCAAGATTATACGTTGGTTCTACATTTCAATGCATGAATGTTAGCTTTCGTTGCATACGGCTAAACCATTGTATATGTAACATGTTCTACTTCTTTATATCAATAATTTTTTTACAAAATAATGGAATTTAACATAGGTAGAGTAGTAGCATGATCATTTCCATTGTGGTATTCCCTACGTTATTTTATATTGTATATTTCCCTGCTCTAGGAAGTAGACTTAGTCGATACTACTTCTCGCTTACAGGGATTTGTTACATGAAAGTCTTACTTTTAGACAAGTTGTAGAAATTTAAAGGAGGTCATGACCTTAACTTTGGTAACACTAAAGAGCTAATTCAAATTAATAATTAAAGCATGCTTGACAAGGTTATTGGTAGGCCAAATGTTAACCAAACATGTAAATTATTTGTTGTATGTGGTCCTCCTTAAAGATAGAACCAGTCTTCATGCCTAAGGAAGGAATATATGAAGTCTATTTGGGACTCTTAATGGATGGAAATTATTAATACTTTAATTAATATGTGACCCTATCACCATTTATTATATATTTCTCTGCTCTAGGAAGCAGACTTAAACAGTACTACTACTTCTCACTTATAGGGATTTGTTAGATGAAAGTCCTACTTTCAGATAGGTTGTACTAATTTAATGGAGGTAATGAAATTAAATTTGGTAACCTTGAAGAGTTAACTAAAATCAATAAGTAAATCATCCTTGACAAGGTTATTGGCAGGACAAATGTTATAGCAAAACTTGTAAATTATTTTTCATAGTTAGTCCTCTTTATAGATATAAGCAGTCTTGATGCCTAAGGAATATAGGAAGTCTATTTAAGACCAATGATGGATGGAAATTATTAATCCTTTTATTAATATGTGACCCTATCACCATAGTAAGATAGAACTAAGAAAAACCCTTTTGTAGCCTTGAAATATTTTTCTCTTATAGAAACCATGACATGAAATTCAATCCCAATAACTAGGCATACTTGACCAAAGATAATTAACAAACTAGGGTTGTATGCATTTTATGGATAGTGTTTTTCATGGGAACATATTTAAGACATTGTTGAAATCTATTTTAAGTAAAGAAGATAATCATGTTAGGTACCTTGCCAATAAAATAGCTTGACTGTTCCAAGGGTAACAAGAAGTTCTATTTCATCATGGTGACTATGCTAAGAGTATAATATACATATATTTTTTAGTAGAAGTTACTTCTATATAATAACTATTTCCTATATTTTTTACATGGACTAAATATCTCTAGGTGTTATAAGATATAGAGATACACTTAGTTAATGTTGACTTGAGATAACCTTTAGCAGATAGAGCAAGAAATTTTCTCAAATGGCCACTTGAGTTTTTATTGAGACCACCATCTACCATCATCCAACATTCATTTCACCTTAAGAAGGAACAAGGTCTGTAATTCATTCATATTTTATTGAAACCTAATCTCTGTTAATACTTAGAATGAAAAATAGCTATCGCATGCTAATGATCACAAGATACTGATAGCTAGCCAAGAATCACATAATTTACTTTCTCCCAGCCCCTATAATATCATTTGACTATTTACATGAAGGTAGCAATCTAATATTATAGGTTCATTATTATAATTTTATCACTTTTATTAAACATTATAACTCAAAACTAAGTCAGAAACTAATTCTAATTTCAACTCATGATAGGGCTTTCCCTAATCATGCTTCATTGGAAAATGTCAACTTTGTAAATGGATTCAATGCCACATAAAAAAAGTAATGGTAAGGGATGAGTTGAGAGGTAAGAAATTTTTTCATTCACTTGTTCACACTCGGTGTTAGTGTCTTTTTGCTAAGTATAGTGTAGAAACCATTATTATCAACTAATCCTTTGAATGGGAAATTTGAGGTCAATAGTCTACTTAGTTACGACAAGGGGATTTAATGTGGATCATAATCTTTCATTCAATTAAGGATAAAAGTATAGTTAAAACATGTCTATAAAGTGAGGGTTTTTCATATCCAAATTCAAAAAAGACTTATATGACATAATTCTAAACTATATGGGCACCGTCTGTTAGGATAATGGATCTAAAAAGTAACTCTTAAGTACTCAACTCTATTCAAAGAGTCAATTTTATGCCATGATAAGTTAATTAGACTATTAAATTACTCTTAATTATGTTAGAACTAGGTTAATCTATAGGTTTTATCACCTATAACAAGTATACCCTATTTAACCACTTGTATAAAATGTCCTCAACATGTCCTAGATCCATATAGCATAATCAAACTTAATATTCTTACAACATACCAGGGAGCTAATAGAAATTAGTAAATAAGAAATTTGGTATATAAATTTCCAATTTTAGTGGTAGCTTTGGACATAATCCCCAAACTGGACATAATCATACAGTGTCATACAAGAAATCTATTTGGGAATCTTAATGGATGGACCTTATTAATCCTTTCATTAAAGAATTTAAGGAATATTTCATTAATATGTGACCCTATCACCATAGTAAGATCTCATGAATTGTTAGATATAGTTTCATTTCTATTAATTGACCTAATCAGAACACCCCATATGAATATCACCTATAATGCTAAATAGATCATCTATACTCAGGAGAGATATATTCTTTTAAACTAGAAGTCAAAATTTTTTAAATATAACTTCATTTCTATCAATTGACCCAACAACCACCTACTTTGATCACTAAGATATCTACCTCTCACATGTCTATGCCCTTTTAGATTAAGAAAAGAGTACCATACAAAAATATACCAAGAAATCCACTCACACTGAACAACATATTTAGAATTAGATATTTGGCTTAATCATACCTAGGCATCACTTCATTTTCACCTATGAATAACATTTCCCTTAAGACAACCAAAGTAGATAGTACCAAGATCTTTCTTAGGCATGCATATTATCTCTAACTATCCTCACACCTACTTCTTAATAATAAAATAATTCATACTTTGTCTCCATGAAATAGTTTTTAACTGCATAATGGTACATAACAAAGCAAATTTCTCTCTTTCCTCTTTCCTCTTTCCTCTATCACTTAATGCATTTAGTAGACCATGTTTATGCCAATTTCCCACATATATTCCAACTCACACATAATGAATAAGGAAACAAATAATCCCTAGGTCATTCATTCAATTCCTTTCTCATAGTTGTATTATCTTTCCTAATTTCTTTCTCAGAGAACAAGACACCTCTAATGGCAACTAAAAGGTTGTAATACCATATAAAATGAAAACCAAAGACCAACTTAAAAATATTTTGAACATGAATTAGTTGAAGCTAATATTTCCACAATTTGCTACAAGGATGAGATAATCTCTATTACATTATAGTGTCTAATAAGTGGAGCTAGATAGGAGCAAAGGTGTATCATCTAGGCCGACAAACATACCGTAGATTGCGCACTAGAGGAAAGAGATCGACTGCGTACTAGAGGAAAGAAACTAATTATATGCTCTCACCCTTCCCAAATAATAAGCAAGATAAATTGGGGGGAAAATGGCAAGATTCGACTTTGGAGGGGTGCAAATTTCAAAATCTGATGAATCTCACTCTTTTCTCAACCCGTCGATTCCACAGTTGGACGGATGTGATGGTGATGGTGTCTAAATCCCCAACAATGAAATGGTCTCTGTATTGTCCATTTACACCTACAAAAATCTAGGCGATGAGAAAAATATAAATCTATTGATCGACAGTTATGATGATTGAGTTGCAATAGCTATAAAATCTTGCTACGAGTTAGAGAGAAATTTTTTTGAGTACTTCCAGCAAGTCACAGGAAATTTGGTGGTTCCTGTGGGTGCTCTTCTACCTCGCCCTTATCCTATGAAATAGAATACTCATGGAGAACATGACCATCTGAGATGGTTGGAGAAGCAAAGGCCTGCTTCTATTTTCTATGTGTCACTTGCTACTGAATATTTTCTATCCAAGAAGTAGATAGAGGAGATAGCAGAAGGATTGGAGGCTAGTTTACAGCCATTTCTATGGATATTGCTGCAGGAAATAAAGAAAATATAGCAAAAGTAAAATATGAGTCACACTCAGATTGCTATGGCAATCATAGAAAAAGATTTTATTAATCTTCTTGATCTTGATCTTCTATTACAAAGCTGCACTAAGGATACATAAATAGTCTGAAAATAGACCTTGAACTTGACTAAACTCATTTTTAACTAATCTAAAATTGCTACTGCATGCGGATTGAGCAAGGACTAAGACTGAAACATAAACTGTTGTTTAACTGTTGGCATGCAGACTACGCTAAGATAAAAATATCAATCATGCAAGCTGCATGCACGAAAATTGTGTGCAAGAGAGGGAGCAAACTGGTAGTTTTGGAGAAATTAACTCCTATTGACTTTAGTTTCTAACACTCCCCCTTAATTTCTACCACTAACTACTTCAACATTTACAATGCCTAAATTTTGTCTTAGATAATCAAAGTTCTCCTTTGCTAATGCCTTTGTGAATATATCTGCCAATTGGTCTTCAGATCTATAGAACTCCAGATGGATTTCTCCATTGTTCACTAACTCTTAGATAAAATGAAATCTTGTATCAATGTGTTTTCTCCTCTTGTGAAAAATATGATTTTTTGATAATGCAATTGTTGTTTTGTTATCACAAAAGATTGGTGTTGAATCCTTTTGTGCTTGTAATAAATTTGTCAATACTCTTCTCATACAAGTTGCTTGACATGCTGCTGATGTGGCTACTACATACTCTGCTTCATCTGATGAAAGTGTCACTATAGGTTGCTTTTTGGATGCCCATGTGACCACACCTATTCCTAAAAGAAAGGCATATCTAGAAGTACTCTTCATGTCATCAATGCTAGCTGCAAAATCACTATCAGTATAACCAATCAGACAAAAATTATTAATTGTGGAATATAAAATTCAATATTCTATTTTTCTGCCACATATCTCAATATCCTCTTTCCAACTTGCCAATGTGAGTCTTTTGGTGACTCCATGAATCTAGAGATTAAACTAGCCCCATACATGATATCTGGTCTTGTAGCTATGAGATACATCAAATTACCAACTAGTCTTTTGAATGTTGTAGAATCAACATTAGACCCTTTGTCTTCTTTGCTAATTTTGGTCCCTGTAGCAACTGGTGTAGGTGTTGGTTTACAATTCAGCATCTTAAACCTCCTTAACACATCCTTTGCATATTTAGTTTGACAAATAAAAATTCCCTTCTCTGATTGTATAACTTCTATGCCCAAAAATTACTTCAATAATCCCAAATCTATCATTTCAAATTCTTTCTTCATTGCTGATTTAAATGTGTCTACAGACAAATTTATAGTGAAAATCAAATCATCAATATACAAACACACAATCAAAATCTGACCTTCTTTGTTGATTTTTGTGTACAATGTAGGTTCACTATTGCTTCTGTTGAATCCATTGTTTGTCATGTATGAATCAATCCTACTATACCATGCTCTTGGTGCTTGCTTGAGACCATAGAGGGCCTTCTTCAATCTATAGAATTTTTCTTCATGTCCATGCACTTCATAACGTGGTGGCTGTTTCGCACACACTTCATCATTTAGGAAACCATTCAAGAAAGCTAATTTGACATCCATTTGATATACCTTCCAATTATTTTTTGCAGCTATTTCTAAAATCATTCTAATAGTATCAAGTCTAGCAACTGGAGCAAATGTATCATTATAATCAATTCCATGTTCTTATGCAAAACCTTTTGCTACTAACCTTGCCTTGTGCTTTTCAACATTTCCTTCTGCATCAAATTTAGTCTTATAAACCCATTTGACTCCTATGCAATCCTTACCTTCAGGTAGAATAGTTAGATCCCATGTTTGATTTCTTTCAACAGCATTCATCTCTTCATCCATTGCTTTTATCTAATGTTCCTCATTAACTGCTTCTTCATAATATATAGGATCATGAGAGAAAAGAGCAAAATTTGAACATAAATCTAACTTCTCTTCTTCTTGATTATAAATCTCATTCAAGTTCCTCATTTTCTTACCTTTAAATCTTGATCTTAAAGTGGCAAGAGTTGGATCTGATTCATCACTTACTTGTGAATTTGGAGTAGGATGACATGCATGACTAGATGATTCACCTTGTGCTAAGCTCTTAGGTGTTCTTATTGGAGTTCTTGTTCTTACTTGTGGAGAGGATTGATCACCTTGAAAATTTTGTTCTTTAGATTCTTCTTTATTTTGGGAAATTGGTGCTCCAATTGTGATGGTTTTATCAATGCTACCATCCCATCCTTCTTCTTCCTTAAATTCAACATCTCTGCTAATAATTACTTTCTTTTAAATAAGGTTATACAACTTATAAGCTTTTGATTCTTCACTATAGCCAATAAAAATGCATTTCTCACCTCTATCATAAAGTTTTCTACTCAATTTAGATGGTATAAGAGAATATGCAATACAACAAATTTTTTTGAAATGATGTACACTATGCTTCTTACCACTCCAAGCTTCTTGTGGAATTCGATCTCTGACACTCTTTGTTGGGATTCTATTCAGAATATATACTACACATGCTACTGCTTCTACCCAATATTCATTTGACAAATGTTTGGCCTTCAACATGCTTCTAGCCATCTCCATGATTGTTCTGTTCTTTCTTTCTACTACACCATTCTGCTGTGGTGTGTACCTTGTAGTTAGTTGCCTTTTAATGCCATGATATCTACAAAAATATTGAAATTCATTAGACATATATTCACCTCCTCTATTTGATCTAAGTACCTTGATGTAAAGGCCACTCTACTTTTCAACCATAGCCTTAAATTCTTTAAACTTTCCAAAGGCTTCAGACTTATTTTTGAGAAAATATATCCAAGTCTATTTGCTAAAGTCATCAATGAAGGTTAGAAAATAAGAACTACCTCCAAATGATGGAATTTGCATTGGTCCACATAAATCACTATGGACTAGCTCCAATATTACCTTTGCTCTATATGAGGCTCCTATTGGAAAGCTCTCTCTATGTTGTTTTGCCAGAATGCAACTTTCACATGAACTTCCTGGCTGTTCTATTGGTGGTAATCCCTTCACCATATTTTTATTTTGTAACAAACTCAAACCTCAAAAATGAAAATGTCCATACCTTAAGTGCCATAGCCATGATTGGTCTAGATGCATGGTTTTGAGGTGGGCTTCCTCTTCTCCTTGGATGTATTGAATTTGAAGAGGGAACATCCAATTCTTTGTCATCTCCACTTTTTCTATCAACTTGTCATTTGGAAATTTGTCTAGTATTGTGCAAACATTATCCATAAAAGATACTCTGTAACCTTTTTGTACTAACTGTCCAACACTCATAAGATTATGCTTTAGTCTAGGTACAAAATGAACATCAGGAATAAACCTTCTTTCACCATTTTTTGCCAAAACATTTATTACTCCTTTACCCATTACATCCACTTTGTTATCATTTCCTAATTTCACTTCAGATTTTATGAAATCATCAAGATTTGCAAATAATTCTTTATTCCCTGTCATATGATTACTGCATCCACTATCTAAGAACCAAATATCTCTAGCATTTTCTTGAGTAACATGACAAGTGAGAAATAAGCTTCTAGGATTAGAACTAGATTCATTTGTGTAATTAGCATTCTGCTTGTCCACATCTCCTTGTTTCTTTCTGCATTCACTTCCATAATGTCTATATTTTTTGCAGTAATAACATTGAATGTTAGATTTGTCAAACCTCTGTGAACTTTGCTGGAAGTGATTGTTGCCACGTCCTCTATTGTTGTAGTTTTGATTATTGTTTTCACATTGATCTAGATTGTTCCTTCCATTTCTGCCTCTGCCTCTGCCTCTTCCTCTAAAGTTTGACCTTCCTCTTCCTCTTCCTCTGCCAAATGATACCTGAGACTTGAAAGCATTCTCAAAAGAAGTATTGTTATTCCTATTCATTCTGGATTCATGTGTTAACAAAGAACCCATTAATTCATCTACTGATAATTGTTTCAAATCCTTGGTTTCCTCAATAGCTACAATTATTGCATCAAATTTGCTGGGTAAACTCCTGAGTATTTTTTCTATGATCTTCTGATATGTTATTGTTTCACCATTAGATCTAATTTGATTCACAATATTCAATACTTGACCCATAAACTAGTCTATAGAATCTGAATCATTCATTTGCAAATTTTCAAAACTTCTCCTAAGAGATTGTAATTTAGCAATTTTCACCTTTGTATTACCTTTATAGGTAGTCTCCAAGAATTTCCATGCCGATCTGGATCTCATTGCTGCTACAACTCTAGAAAAAATAGATTCATCCAATCCTTGTTAGATTAGAAATAGAGCTTTTGCATCTTTTTTCTTGTTCTCTTTAAGCTCTTTCTTTTGTGCTCGAGTTAATGCCTGATGGGCAGTCTCATCCTATGGTTCTATAAAACTATTCTCTACCAAATCCCAAACATCTTGTGAGCAAAACAATGTTCTCATTTTAATTTCCCAAAAATCGTAATTCTTACCATTGAAAATGGGAATTTGAGGCTGACAAATACTGTTATTTGTTGCCATGTCTCACACTAAACCTTTCAAAATGAACATCAACTTCTTTAAATTTCTACTCAGCGACTAAATCCTCCTTGCACCAAAGCTTTTCTTTGACTATGCTTGGCAATTCTGACTAAGGCTGCGATCTTTTATCCTTTTTCAGCATGTCTATCTTCTTTAGCAGACTGTTGCGTCACTCTAATTTCCATGCTACACTTTCTCCCAGGAGACTTCCTATGCTCTTGGCCTCGTGTGAGCTTGGAAAATCTCTGGCAGTATTTTATCAAGCACTTGCTGGATGGTAGGCTTGCATCTTATATCTGCTCTTCACCTGCACTTTTCCACAATTGAGACAACTCTCCTTGCCGGGTGCCTCTCCTTAGCGCTCCCTAATGTGTGAAACTTGCATCAGATCTTCTTCGCTGATTTGCTATTCCACTTGACTGTTGCACTAGCTCTAATATGACTGCACTTCTCTTATCAGGATCTATTTGGCTTTGATACCAGTTTGTAGGAAATAAAGAAAATATAACAGAAGTAAAATATGAGTCACACTCAGATTGCTATGGAAATCATAGAAAAAGATTTTATTAATCTTCTTGATCTTGATCTTCTATTACAAAGTTGCACTAAGGATACATAAATAGACTGAAAACAGACCTTGAACTTGACTAAACTCATCTTTAACTAATCTAAAACTGCTACTGCATGCAGACTGAGCAAGGACTAAGACTAAAAGGTAAATTGTTGTTTAACTGCAGGCATGCAGACTGTGCTAAGACAAAAATATCAATCATGCAAGCTACATGCATGAAAATTGCGTGCAAGAGAGGGAGCAAACTGGTAGTTTTGAAGAAATTAACTCATGTTGACTTCAGTTTCTAACAACTGCGTTTTCCAGAATATTGATATGAAGGATGGATCAAGTTCGAAGGAGGGTTTCAGCTTCATTGCCTGAGGGATTTGAATCCTCAGTGGCGAATAAAGGAATGGTTTTGACTTTTGATCATGTGGGCTCTTTAGCAGGAGATTTTGTTGCACCCTTTTACATGGGTCTTTGTAACCCCTTGTGGGTGGAGCTTAGTGATGGAGGGGATGGGTGCTAGATTGTCTCTGATTGCTTTGCCCATGTAGTTGGATCAGGCATTGAATGCCCAACTGATTGTGAATTAATTGCAAGTGGAGAGAGGATGTGATAGACCTATAAGCAGAGGGGATGTTTGCAGAGCTGTGAGGATCGTTATGGTTGAAGAAGAGGGCAAAAATGTGAGGTCCAAGGCTTGAATTGTGAGGGAAGCCAAGGAGCGAAAACCAATATGTAGATGATTTGGTGAAACTACTTCACAACTTAAAAGTTAATAGTTGATTCTCTTTTCTTCGAAAAATTGTTATTAATAGTAGTGTTATAATTTCCATATTAATAATGTTATAATCTAAGTTATAATCTTGTCTCTGTAAATGTAAATATAAGCGTTTAAGTTATATCATTTAGTAAAAGATATGGTCATAGCTGTTTTGCCTAAAAGATAGGCTAATCGCATGTTCCAAATTTTCTTTTCTTTCAGTTTTGTAATCATATTGTTCTCTATTTAGTTTACTGTACAGGATTTGTTGATTGTCTTGTATTTTTCGTCTAGGCAAAAACATGAGTATGTTATTAGAGCCTGTTGTATTCTCTTTATAGAATTATGAGCAATTTTGTCTCATAATAGTAGAGCTATTAAGCTAGTTCTGATAATAGGTGTCCTATAAATTAATAGTTACAAAATAGGTATTAAGGTTTGGAGACTAGCAAATATTCAAAGAAGATTAGACAAAACAAAAATTCATGAATAAAGTTGAGCACGTTATTTTAAATTTAAATAAATAAAGTTTAGTTATAAAAATATTAGGCTTATCTATTCAAGCAAGTTTGAATTTAATAGGTTTTGTGGCCTCTTTTGATTATAAACTTGCTCAAAATATTTCTTACATAGGTTTGTAGTTGGCAGGGTCTTAAGCTTTGTCAATTGCAAATTCACCTAAATATTTTGACCATCTTTTCAACTGCTTATATCCATCCATAAGATTTGAACTTACAACTTGTCTCTGATTACAATTCTATTTTATCATTTGAATTTTTTAAGTAGATAGTGGACTGAGGTTTTAATTAAAAATTAAGGGCAGCATGACATGAAGGTAATATTTGTAACTGATAACTACATTATTACCCTCCAAAAGATTTAAAATATGGATACAATTAGAGTCGGTGGTTAACTAAATGATAATCAAAAGCTTCACAAAATAAGCCATAGAGTATTATAGTATCACCCCAAAGTGATACCACAATTCAAACTCAAGATTATAGTTTACTACATTATGGATTCAATAACTCTGCACTTACCAAGATGTGACTGTTAGCGTCAAATTCTCTTCCAACAGGCGCAGTCCAATGCCAAGCTAACTGCCCGTTTATCTAAGCTAACTAATGCAGAGCAGTTCCTTTGTTTTCACCACCTTCATGCAAATAAGGATGGTTAAACAGCAGTTGAACTCTGCTTTTTCCGTCTATTTCACCGCTTCCCTTTGCTGTGGTTGAAAAGATTTTGTAACCTTTATTAAGGCTAAGGCTTTTTCAATAATTATTAAGGAAATATTATAGTAGCTACAATTTCTTTCTTGCTCTATTTTTTTTGTACTCTATTTTTCTTGCTGCTCTATTTTTTTTTTTGTTGATCTATGCAGTTGTAGCTAGAAATTTCACATGGTATCAAAGCCTGGTTGCCAGAAAGAAGAAGTATAATATTTTTTTTTGCAGATATAGAAGATCAGAGCTGAAAAATGGAATGTTCACCCTCTGCCATTCTCACACCATATAACTATTTTGATTGGAAGCCAAAGATTCTACTTTAGCTCAGAAGTAGAGGCCTCTATCAGATAGTTATGAATACAGAGGTTAAACCCAATCCAACAGTTGAAAAATATAAATACTTCAACTGCATGGATGAAGCATTTGGTTTTCTATGCTTATCCATCTCTCCAAAATTGTTGTTTCATGTTGAGGCATGTACAACTCCAAACCAAGTTTGGAATACATTGGAGACTCTTTTTGGAAAGCAAGATGAAATGCAGGGTCATATCCTTGAAAATGAGCTCAACTCATTAGATCCAAGGATTTTTTATAATATTCAAGATTTCTTCACAATGTTCAAGGCCTTATTGCTTCAGCTCAAAGGATCTGGTATTGACAAATCCAAGGAAGAAAGCAAATTAATCCTTTCTATTCTATCAAAGTTGGGTCCAGAATATGCAGTATTTGTCTCTGCTTTCCACACAGTCAGGCTCACAACAGGAGCAACTTGGAAGATGCCCACACTGGATACCTTCACTGAGTCTCTAATACATGAGCAGGATAAGATTATAAAGATGGGCACATTGAAGAATTCCAAAGCTCATGCACTTGTTGTGCATGAAAGTGGGAAGAACAATTCCAAATCCAACCAGTAATTCAAAGGCAAAGGGAAAAAGAATTCATATCCAAGAAAGGAAGGAAATCCCAAACCTCCAAATGGATCTACTGGCTCAAAAGAAAAGAAGGACAAAAAGGGCCAATCAAAGTGCAACTATTGCAACTGTGGGTACCATCCAGAATCATCATGCATGAAGAAGACCATTGATCTCATGGCTCAGACACTTCAACAACATAATCTTGGTAGCCTTATCCCTGAGAGTGCCAAGAAGAAGCAGGAAGAAAAAGCACCTGAAACAAGAGACAATGCTCATGCATTGATTGCTATTCATTTTTCTTCAGATGCATGGATCATAGACTCTGGAGCTTCACACCACATGGCAGCCACCAAAGAAGCTCTTTCTTCTTTGAAACCATATTCTAGTTCTCCTATTCTCATGGGAGACAGTTCTCCTGTAGAGGCAACTGGAATAGGGAGGGTAGAGATTGGAATTGGAAGTTTTGAGAATGTCTTACATATTCCAAATCTTTCTGTCAATCTTCTTTCTGTGTATCAAATGACACATACTGGAACCGGTAGGAGAGTTGAATTCACCCCTGATTTGGTGACCATATTTGACATGCAAGACAACTCCAAAATTGTTGTTGGTAAGGCAAATCATCAATCTCATCTGTACACTTTTTCTGATTTTGTTGCTAAATCAGATTCTACTTTACTTCTAACACATTGAAATGATGAAAGTAGAATTAGGCATGAAATATTTGGTCATTTAAATTTTAGATACATGCAACAACTTAACAAACAGGGAATGGTTAAAGGCTTGCTAGCCATAGACTTTTCTGATGGAATTTGTGAAGGATGTGCTCTTGGAAAGCATCCACAAGAAAAGTTTCCAAAGGGGAATGCATGGAGAGCCTCTTTTCCTTTAGAGCTTGTTCACAGTGATCTTATGGGTCCATTCCCTGAACCTTCCATGAGCAAAGCCAGATATGTGCTAACATTCATTAATGATTGCACAAGATACACATGGGTGTATTTTCTTAAATTCAAATCTGAGGTGTTTGAGAATCTCAGGATTTTCAAAGCCCATGCAAAGAAGCAGTCTGGGAAAATGATCAAGATCCTTCGGTTAGATAATGGAGGGGAGTATGCCAACAATGATGTCCAACATCTTTGTGATGAAGCAGGAATACAATTGCAGAACACAGTTCCATACACTCCACAACAAAATGGGGTAGCTGAGAGGAAGAACCGATCTTTGAAAGAGATAGCCAGCTGCATGTTGCATGTTAGGTCCCTTCCCTCCAAATTGTGGGCTGAAGCAATCAACTGTGCTTCATACATAAAAAATAGATCTTTTCACAAATTTGTCACAGGACAAACACCTTTTGAAGCATGGAGAGGCATACAACCACAAGTCACACATTTCTGCATCTTTGGATCCCATGTTTGGGCACGCATTCCTGCATATAAGAGGAAGGCTTTGGAGCCTCAAAGAAAAGAATGCATCTTTGTTGGATATCCAGATGGTGTAAAGGGATACAGACTACTAGATCTTTCCACAAAAACACTCTTCATTGAAAGGAGTGTCTACTTTGATGAAAGTCTTCCACATGCATCTCAGGTACAACATGCCACCACCTCTATGCTTCCTCATCTTACAAATCTCAGAGATACATGCAATCATTTTGATCTTATTTCAGATATTTCTGAATCTGATTCAGAGGAACATGAGCATGCATATGCTGATCCACAACCAATCCTTGATTTGGATTCTAGTGATGATTCAATATCCCATGTGGAAAATCAAAGAACAAGGACCTTAGCTGATATATATGAAGTCCCTCATGCACTCTCAGCGACAGAGCCCATCATGCCAATGCATGCCTATGTGGTTCTAGCATCTGACCCTCAGACTTATGCAGAAGCTATAGGGAATCCTCTTTGGGAAGCAGCCATGGATGAGGAGTACAACTCCCTCATTGCAAACCAAACTTGGGATTTGGTTCCACTTCCTTCCAATCGCAAGCTTGTCAGATGTAAATGGGTCTACAAGACAAAGAAATCAGCAAATGGACATGTGAGCAGATACAAAGCACGGTTGGTCACCAAAGGTTTTCAACAAGTTCATGGCATTGACTATGACGAGACTTTTGCTCCAGTGGCAAAAATGGACTCCATTTGATTGGCTTTTGCCATTGCAGCATCAAGAAGGTGGGAGGTTCATCACATGGATGTGAAGAATGCATTTCTTCACGGTGATCTTGAGGAGGAGATCTACATGGAGTAGCCACAAGGGTATATAAAAAATTCTTCATTGGTATGTAGACTCAAGAAGTCACTTTATGGCCTCAAGTAGGCACCGAGAGCTTGGTATGCTAAAATGGATTCTTATCTTCTGTCTCAAAATTTCATATGATGCAAATCTGATCCAAATGTTTATATGCTAAGAACCTCTAATTCTTTGTTGCTCATAGTACTCTATGTAGATGATCTACTAATAACAGGTGATTCACCCACTGCCATTGCAGCAATTAAAACTATTTTGCATGATAGATTTTCTATGACAGACATGGGTCTCCTACATTTTTTTCTTGGCCTTGAAATCAGCCAGAATCAATCAGGAATCACAGCTGCTCAATCCAAGTATGCACGAGATCTCTTGGTTCGGTTTTACATGACTGACTGCAAGTTAGCTGTCACACCTTTCCTATCAAGGGTCAAGCTTGAAGATGGCAAGGATACACCATTGGTTGATTGCACACACTACCGTCAACTTGTGGGGAGTCTTCTTTATCTCACTCACACTCGTCCAGATCTCTCATATGCAGTGGGGTTTGTTTTTAGATACATGCAAGAGCCGCATGAGCTACATTGGAAGGCTGCCAAGCGTATACTTCGCTTGTCCAGGGAACCATTTGCTATGGGATTCATTATTCAGCAAGTTGTGCTTTAGATCTCATTGGCTACACTGATTCTGATTGGGCTGGTGATAACATTGATCGCAAGTCCACTTCAGGATATGTTCTCAGTTTGGGATCAGGGCCCATTTGTTGGTCAAGTAAGAAGCAAATCTACTATTGCTTTATCATCAACAGAGGCTGAATATAGAGGTGCAGTCAACGTTACCATGCAAGTCATTTGGCTGCAACACTTCCTAACTGAGCTTGGTATCATCTTTCATCGTCCGACTATCATTTGGTGTGACAATTAGAGTACACTAAAGGTTTGTAGAGATCCCATACAACGGCAACGGACCAAACACATCGAGATCCACATGCACTTCATCCGCGAATTGATACATGATGGAGTCATCGACTTGCAGTACTGTGCCACTTCTGAACAGATTGCCGACATCTTCACGAAGACATTCACTGAGCAAAAGTTTCATTTTCTACGAGACCTTGGTGTGAAGAACACTGCAACACAATAGCTGCCATGTGCAGTTAGTGTCTCTTTTGAGGGGGGGTTTTGTTCCCACAGGGTTTTCCCTCTTTCCTCTTTTTTTTTTTCTCCTTAATTAGCTTAAGGGGGGGTGTTAGCATCAAATTCTCTTCCAACAGGCGCAGTCCAATGCCAAGCTAACTCCCTGTTTATCTAAGCTAACTAATGCGGAGCAGTTCCTTTGTTTTCACCGCCTTCATGCAAATAAGGATAGTTAAACAGCAGTTGAACTCTGCTTTTTCCGCCTATTTCACCGCTTCTCTTCGCTGCGGTTGAAAAGCTTTTGTAACCTTTATTAAGGCTAAGGCTTTTTTCAATAATTATTAAGGAAATATTATAGTATCTGCAATTTCTTTCTTGCTCTTTTTATTTTTTAACTCTGTTTTTCTTGCTGCTCTGTTTTTTTTTTTTGGGTTGATCTATGCAGTTGTAGCTGCAAATTTCACAGTGACGTTTGCCAAAATGCTGTCTCATAGACCTATTAAAACGTTAAACACACACACACACAAAAAAAAAACTGATGTGAACACAAAGTGGCGACTTCAGTTATGCCAAAATAGAGCAGAAAACTGATGACTCTATCCAGTATTTCCATAGCATGAACTTCATCTTTTCACGCACGTGCAATGATCGCAAAGAATCCAAACAAACATTCCCAACCTGCACTCAGCTAACACATGAACACTAGATTTCTTAGTTACTGTTGAGATTTATGAATTTTATTATACAAATTCGAGTATAAACACCCACTTCCAGTTCTCAGTCGACCCAGAAAATTCTTCAAACTCCTAGAGAGAGCCTCAAAAACCAACCACAAAATTCGAGTAGAAACAAATGTTTTGGGGGGATTAAATTACTCAAAAACCTATCACAAATTGCTATTATCCTCTTTTAGTGATTGAATATTTTACAGGAAGGAACACCCGCATCCCAAACATTTGTTTATGCTAAAACGTTGCCAAAATTGTTATTTCCACCTTGCTTTCCAAAATGTTTTTTCGGTGAAAATTCACCTAAAACTTTTGGCAGAGCCTACATGTGATTTTCTCTGATGAATCATTTTCCCTGTGATTTTCTCTGACGAGTGATTTTCCCTGTGGTTTTTTTTGGATCTGCATTGCTATTTGTGTAATCAAGGAAGAGTGGGTGAATGACCATGAGAGTTTTGGATTGTATACTCCAGTGCTCCTTCCGTGTGATCAGGAGCTAACCCTCTATAATTCTTCCGGTGGATTATTTTATCCTCTACAATTAAGCCTGTTAGCCTGGCTAACATTTTTGGCTATGCAGGATTTAACGACCTCGCCAAGGATGCTCTTGCATCAAACATATTAAGATGTTTCCCTTTCCATGAAAACTAATGGTGATGCTATGATGACTGTGGACAATTAACAGAGTTTTTTTAAAAACAAAATCCAAAAATGCAAACGTTTGTGATGGATAAGCCTTTCCGTTGCAAAACAAGGGTTGACTAATAAATATACGATTTACACGACATCATTATACCAGTGCTGAGTATATTCAGAACAAATTGTGCTTTAGATGAGTTTTTATTTTTGGTTTATAGAGTAAATTTTGAAGGCTGTATGATGGTATTTATGTTTTCATTGTAAAATACAGTCAATTTTTTTTAATAGACTGTATTGAATGTAAGGTGAAATGTTAGGCAAACCATCAACTTAAGAATATTATAATAAATATATAAATTATTTTTATTGTTTATTTTTTTAATTATAAATTATATTAACATTTGAAGGGTGATATTAAATAGATAATGGTTTAAAAAATATTCTTAATAGGTAGGGTTGACCATCAAATTTAGTCTTTGGATGGAGGTATCTAAATAATTCTTGAATTTTGACATGTACACTCATTTAATTCCATCATGGTAGGTATGGGCTATGTTACAACTTTACATGTAACAATGGTCATGTGACAACGAGGCCTTGCATTTGTATAGTATGTTGTATTAGAATTACAAATTTATATATTATATTTTTTTTATAAAATATTTTTCTAAATCAATATATATATATATATATATATATATATATATATATATATATATATATATATATATATATATATATATATATATATATATATATATATATATATAAGAATGGAAAGATAAAGTACAAAAATGATTACAGTAAAAAGGTAGTGAATTGGTATTCATGGGTCAAAATCGATGCCAAAAAAAATATGGATATAAAGCAAGGTTATAAAAACAATGTTGAAATAAGATATGGCTATACACCAATAGTCTAAAAACAACATAATAACTAAACACAATTACAAATGTGAAAACATAAGCATATGCAACAACACTAGAAGGAGGAGGTAGCAGATTATCTTTGGAAAGTAGATCAGTGCATTAAGTTGAATCCACTGACAGAAGATCTAAGGTAATCTATCCATTTTTCATTGGTATCTAGTGAAGCCAAGGGCATAATCATGCCCCACAAAGGCCACAAAGATATAAAAATTTCATTTTAATCACCACCACATGCAAAGGAAGTCCAACATGAAGACCTAATAGATGTTTCTCCAAACTACTGAGCACTCCATCCTCTATGTGATCATGTACTCAATTTTGGAGACCCATATCTAATTAAGATAAGTAAGCCACACTAGGGGATAATAATTGAGACACCAATGACTATTTAATATTCTAATAGCTTAAAAGAAGGGACTCATAATTCAATACAAAAAACCTATCAAGTAATGCTTAAATGACATATCACAACTCTAATGTCAGTATTTATACCATGTAATTGATGGGTGAAGGCCCTGTTCATGCATCATAACATCTGGCATAAGATCCTAAATATGTAAGATAGAAGCCATATCAGAATTTAATAAACTATATTTTCTCTCCAAAATGGGCCATGGATTTCAGTCTCGACAGGAGATAAGATCTCTCATTGTGCAAATGCCTTTTCTTAAATAGCTGAAGGGATTTAACAATATGTTTAGTAAGTGGAACATTGCTACTAATCATAATGGCGGACACCAAATGTTATGGTCACTAAAATAAATACCAAATTTAAATATTTATCCAACTAACCTTTCCAAAGACTTATTAGGTAATGTTTTTCCACAAAAGACCCCTCAATTTTAATAGGGGAAAAGGTAATGACAAATATGTGAAACATAAAATTATTCTAACTATTCTTGCCATAAGGTGAGTTTACGATAGTAAAATATTGAAGCGGGACTTTCCAAGCTTGGTTCCCATCAATGGAATGAACATCCCATTTAGCACATAAAGTAATGATTTGTTTCTATGAATCAATAATGCCCATACATCATTTATCCCATTGGAGGAAAAAAACATCTCAATTCACTCTATGTAAATCCCATGTTTGCTTTGTATTATCCCACATAAAACATCTGATAAATTTAGTGAGCATATCATAAGAAGTCTTAGAGGGCACCCAATATGAAGATTCACTACAACATTTTGATTGTTTTAATTTAGAATTTAATTCACCTTTAAGTCACTAAAAAGAAAAATTTTAAGGCCAAATTTCATCTTTAAAGTTGGATAAAGTCAAACAAGAGTTTTTTTATCTATCTCTATTATTGAATTTAAAATACATAAAATAAAACATCAAGGTAAATATATTCTAAAGACATAATTATATTCACCCCAATGTCATCTATTTAATTCTTTTGGGTGATGTTGGAAAGTGACATTGGGGTGACTTTAATGGCATCTTTAGGGTGACATTTCTAATTTCATCATTATAAATTATTGCAAGGTCACCTAGTAACTTTAAAACCATATTTAAATGTGATTTAAACTTTATCACTAAACGTGACTTTAAATTTGCCAATAAATGTGACTTTAATTATTTTATTAGGGTGAGTTTAAGAATTAAAATAGGTCCAAATTTAAGTGTGACATAAGGTTCAACTTTAAGTACATCACCAAGTCTGACTTTAAGGTGACATCAAAACTAAAACTAGGTCAAAACTGAAGGGGACTTTAATTACAACACTAAATTCAACTTTAAGTGTAATACTAAGTCATCTAAAAATATAATTAAGATTTGAATTTAATTTTTATAATTATAGTTAAAAAACATTTTTTATTTAAGTTATCATAGATTAAACAAAGAAAATAGTAGTTTTTTTCTTGTGATATCTAGGGATAAGCCTTATAATGCATAAGCAAATTAAGAAAAGACCCAAGTAACTTCCACAATGAGTATAAAGTGAAGGGTATATAAGTACCAAATATATAATAAGAACTTAATTATGAAGTATCTCACTATCTTCAAAGAAAGGGATAGGAAATTATCCTTCCATAAGAAAGAACCATCACAACTATAAACCACAATCCTTCCAAATTGATGGGAAAATATAGTTGAACCATATATTTTACAAGCATAAATCACCCTTTACATCATCCAACAAACATGGATATTTTGACCAATTCTTTCCATAGGCTCAAAGTAATACCCAAACCATATTTTCAAAGGATTGAAAATTGTTGCTTGTCATTAGATCATCCATTTGGGGATATATTCGATTATGTGTGAAAATTGAACTATGTGCACGGTAGAAAGAGATTGTAAACATATAGAGAC
Organism: Torreya grandis; assembly: GCA_037957365.1. Lineage (NCBI taxonomy): Eukaryota > Viridiplantae > Streptophyta > Pinopsida > Cupressales > Taxaceae > Torreya > Torreya grandis. The sequence goes on along the minus strand of JARHVA010006561.1, from coordinate 482,727 downwards.
AAAGCCAAATATCTAAATACCTTACCAACTTATGAGGTGTGTGAAAATTTTGAAGGGAAAGACTTTCATCTATGAACAAGCCAAAAACAAACATCTAAATACCTTACCAACTTGTGATCTGTGTGAAAATTTCCAAGAGAAATACTTTCATCTATGAACAAGCCAACATTTTTACCATGCTGACACTACCAAATAACACTTAAAACTTTGAAGTGACCATGTAATATTGTTTATTCATTTTTCTCAAGATCCTGTAGTGGGTATAGTGTGCAAAGTGACCCAATAAGTGCATGATGATTTAGATTCCATATTCAATAAATATTTATTCATGCATAGACCTATGAAATATACCAACACTATTTATATTGATATGATGTGATCAATACATTTTTTTTGCATCATTTCTAAATATCAGCCTAGTGTAGTCCTTAACCCATTCAACAACCACTCAGGGGACCTAATAAAAATCAACCGTAGTGTGTGAAAATATATCTTTCCAATGGGAAGATACAAATCTAATTAAAAAATTGAGATATTACATGAATATGCTTAAATCAATGTATGTATAGTGGTTAAACTTTGAGATCCATAAAATCACACTAGAACAACCCCCAAAAAATGATGTGTATTTATGTATGTATGTATGTATGTATGTATGTATGTATGTATGTATGTATGTATGTATGTATGTATGTATGTAAAGTAAATTATAGTCTCCTTTAGTAATATTAATTTTCAAACTAATTACTAGTGATAACAAGTCCAAATATTATCAAGGAGAGAAAATTTCATAGTCCCCTAAAAATAAAGATTGAAATACATATGTGTACCAAAACTTAGACTTGTGAGAACCCTAATCCAAAACATTAACACTTTCCTATGCCACTTTGACATCCATGTCCATATGAATCCCTTCTTTAGTTTTTGATTCCTCTGCTTTCTCATGATTCTCAACATTCTCTTCATTTAAGCAACACTATGGAGGATTAAACACACATTAAAAATTATAAGTCATCAGGTGAAGCTTCACCCAATATTTTTTACCAGAAATTATTGGAGGACACACCAAATGTTGAAAACATAATTAGGATCGTAATAGAGCACATATACGTAAAGTGTTGATAATAAAATAAAATACTATAAATATAAGTCTAAGCCACTTCGAGGAGGAAACCTCCATAAACATACAATAAAAAGATAACTTTATAATATGATCCTCAAGTATTAATCACTACCTGTTATATATACCCTACTTATGCTATGGTTAGTGTATAGGTCGACCAAACTAACAATATGAAAACATAAAGAATTATGACATGATAAGGTAAAAGGTTATGTTAGCCACATATTGGTCATACACATCCCTAAACGTGTTATAGGTGAAGGTTGTAGCACACAAATGACTATCTACTATATTTTATTAAAAAATATGATTACCTTTTTGAATTTCAACTATTTCGCCTACTTATGTTAATACTAGTCCCTAAAATTCATCATTAGGACTTGCTAGTTGTTCTAATCTATTGATGTTGTGACGGGACTCATAAAATGTTAAGCTAGTTGGAAAAGACATGAATAATATAGAGGGATTAAATACACATAAATTTATTCTCCATTTATTACAACTAACTTCTCACACATATTATCATTCTTATCTTTGACTCATAGTAGAATATAATTTTTCTTCTTACCATTTAGACCAAATTATAATAAAATATAACATGAGGATACATCAGTGCACAAAGAAGACATACTAAAATTTTAGTTTGAAATTGAATACTCTAAAATTAAATACACATATTAAATACTTTAACTATTTTTGAAAGCTAATATATTCATTTACAGACACCGTATATATGAGGTACAAGGAGAACATGAATCTTTACCTTCTGTAGCTTTTGTTTCCTCTTCTATTTTGTTCAAGATAAATTTTCCACCTTCCATTTATTTCCTTTAATCACATGCCCAAATACATTACAAAAAAATAAAAAAATAAATAAAAAATTAAAAATTAAACATTTGTCATACGTAAAACTATTATAACATTGCATACAAAATATACTTTGCACTCTACTACTAACAACTTACACGTCACCATTTTTAAAAATATAGTATTTTAGAGACTATAATAAAAATGTTATAATTCATCTTATTATAGTATGTTAGTATGTTATATTTTTGAGTGTAGGCATCTCAAATAATCCATGTAATTTCAGGTTTTTCAATTTTTAGGAAAAACATTTCCATAGAACACCCCTTTTTGGCCACATAGTTCCATGCACTTACACACCTATTTTGGACTTTAGTTTGGCATAAATTGATCCAATTAAATGCACCTGTGCCCTAGATTAATTTAAATGGGTGTGTTTAGTTTTTTTCCATGTCAGGTTTTACTTATAATGGACCTAATCACGTGAAATTTGACATAGGCTTGATCTTGCACAAATATGTCCCAAATCATCCACTTTTATGGTCATTGCAAGGGTTTAAGGTTTTGTTGTGTAATGTTTTGCCTATAATGGAGCTGATAACACTTGATATCGATATAAATTATTGGTTGCATGTGCATGAGTCAAAAAGTATATTTTCATTATTCCAACCACACCTATTTGATTTAATCAGTTGCAAAATTAGGATTAATCACATGAGACTAGATGAATTTTTCTTTAAAAAATTACATATAGACATGAAATATGTAATTAAGATTCATTTAGTCAATTGTGTATGAATTATTTAAGTCAATTTCATTTACCAACTCTCACTATCTATGTTAGATGTGAGTTTTGTAAAATTTAATTTTGACATGCATAAAACTCCTAAAAAAGTTTGTAATCAATTTGGATGCCCTTTAACCTATAAAATAACTATAGATTTTCCATATTTGGAAATATGGTGAAAAATTTACACCTTGAAAGCATAAATTTCAATGCTGAGAACCTAAAATTTTACTAAGTACTAATTATATTTGATTTTGAAAAATTATTTCCTAAACAGTAACTTTTGATGCTCTGAGAACAATTCTAGAAGATCTAAAGTGGCCCTAATTTCTTCTATTTGATAATAAATTTGAATTATAAGAATGTAAAAGTAAAAATTTAAAGGGTAATAATATAGATGTCACATAACATTTATTTTAGTGAATAATCAACTCGCCATTCAATCATTCAACATGTACAACTTATAAATCCTAGCAATGCTAAACAATAATAATGCATACATGTTATAACATGTATGTGTTTTATGTTTAATATTTAATGAGCCAAAATATAATTAGTACACATTTTCATGTAAATTGTATTTTAGTAGAAAATTGTCCTCTTTCTAGTTTAGCCCCCAACTTACTACACTTACCCTTGAGTGAATTCACCTCAAAACATAAATGCATGAGAAATAGATATAAAATTATGTGATTTTAAAAAACTTGGATTATACCAGAGTAGTGAAATTTAGAAAATAGGTTTTATGAATAAAATGAAAAAGAAACTCTTGAAAGAAGATAATGATCTATGGTAATGAGTATTTTTGGAATATTTTGAAAATATTTAGATCAGATAACAAGTCTTAAAAAAATAAAAGTCTTGAAAGAAGTCAAACTATTTCTAAATCAACTCTGTAGGTCTATCAAGTCTGAAACATCATAGAACACTTCAACAAAAGATATAAAAAACCCTCTGTTTGATAAATAAATATTATGCATGCATATATAAATACATCAAATACTAAAGTAAATATGCATATGTAGTATCTTGGGTCCCTAGAGTGAGGGTTATTATACATATAAAGTTGATAATTATGACTAATGTAATTATATGCATATAAGTGATTGAACCATCCCAATGTGTGAGAGAAGCCTCTGGGTTATCTCCTTTTGCCAACAAATGAAACTATATTCTCTTTTTCTTAGGCCTTATTTTGGTACAAATACACAAATAAGGAAATCAATAATCTAACATCTATATTTCATCCTTCAAAGCATAAGATACAATTAGTATGTGTAATGTATCTTGATTTTTTATTAGGAAATGCATTAAGGTGTTTGCCTATATATAGACTTCTTGAATTCAAATTAGGACCTATTTGTGTGCATGATGACAACATTGAAGTAGTAAAATTTATAATTAGACACAATGAAACATGGATAACATAGGGGAGAATGGGATAAGTGCCAATGGCTCACAACTAACTTGACCACTTTTAGATTGTTTTGAAAAGGGTATAAAGCACTTTCAAAGTGTTTCAAAAATCATCATAATAGAAAAACCCTAAAATAAGGACAAATATGATCTTTAGAACACCTTGGTGAATCCCATGACAAGTAAATGATAGATTACGGAGTAATCAATAAGGGATAATGACATTCAAAGGTAATAAAAGTCCCAATATAAAGGGAAATACACCAATAGGAACCTAAAGCAAACCAATTATTCATATAGTGTATGTTAACATAATAAACTTGTACTCAACTAACCTAATCCAATCTACAGATTTTCAAATTTGACCATCGAAAGGTAGCAAACTAAATTCACTATCCAATCTCTTCTTAGATCTAATAGTAATAAATTTTATCATAATAAAGTCCTAATTTGGATAAATATAGTAAATGGTCAAAACATGTAATTTCAGACCCAAAAACTAAATTTTTCATATAAAATCTTAAGTGGAGCATCTACTATCTATGCTTTAAATGCTATGAAACCAAATTTTTATTTTTAAATACTTTTAAAATCCTTAGGGATGTCTAAATCGACAACTATCTCATTATCATATAAAACATATGTGTGTTCCCATTATCTTTCAATAAATCTTGTTTTATAGATACATACCTATTGGGGTTGTTATCATCACTCTCCACTTCCTATTATTCATTTGAAATATTAAAGAATTTGAAAGAATAATTATTTGGTAGTGGGTCAATGGATAATGAAAATGGCTCAACATATAGACTAGGGAAATTTACATAGAAAATAGGGAAAGTTTTAGTGGGTTATACTTTAAAAAACATGGGTATGGCAAGGAAAATTGGTTTCATAGTCATGAAAAATCAACCAAGAAGGTGAATAGTTGGTGTATGTTTTTCATGAAATAGTTGGTGTATGTTTTTCATGGTAAGTTTACACCTAAAATTTTCTTGTTTAAACTTCAAATGACCTACTGGGGGAAAATAGGTGATTGATTGAATGTTTTATATGGTTTTTTTAAAGATTTAGACAATCACTTAGATCCTTTAGATGACCATATAGACACGACTTCAGATGATCACCTGACCAATCCAGATGATTGTGTAGTTATTCTAAATGATCATCTGGATGTTCCCTTTGAATTTTATTTTCCATATTTAGATGATCATCTATATGTCACCTTAGATGATCATATAGTATCTTTAGATGATCATCTGATTGACCTAGGTGATCATCTTGTGTTTTCAAATGATCATCTAGATGCTTTCTTAGATGATTATCTATCATCTTTAGATGATCATCTAGATGCCACCTCAAATGATCATCTATTTATTCCATCAAATCATCTCAATGTCATTTTAGATGATTGTCTATCTGTTTTAGGCAATAATCTAGTGCCAATGCATGAACATCTATTCTCTCCATATGCTCATCTGGGATTGCTAGTTGATTATCTTGATATTTGAGGTGATTTTTAGGCATTTGATCAAATTTTCATAATTAATTTCTCTACCCACAAATAATAATTTTTATTATGGTCAAGTTTTCTTAGAAATAAGATCGTTGGCCCTTATTTTTTATTTTCACAATTTTTGTGCTCTAACTCTACCTGTCTCAGACTCCATGACAACCATCCCTTATATAGTCCACTTCTAGATTCGACTAATCCTTTTTTACATGCCTCTATAATAATTTATAATATCCCAAGCCCTTGTGGTGAAGAAAAATCATATTTAAGAAATCCAATGTGCACCTTCATCCTAAATCTTCTCAAACAAGAAGACACATACTCAAAATGGAACGAGAAATGTTATTTCCATGGGATCATTTACATACTTCAGTATGATTTAGATAGTCTCTTTACTACTCATTTGTTTTCATCTTTCAGCCACACGCCATTGATAATTGATATCACTATAAAAAATCATTCTCTTTCATTTGGAATTGTACCTAATAAAATTCACAAATTGATAGGGCTTCTTCACATGAATGTCAACCCTATCAATATGAAGATCCAATTGATGGATGTAGAAAAAAATAGCCAGAATCCAACTATGCCTTGTAGCTGGATGGTAAGTGTTGTGAGTAATGCTTTCAAGTTAAAAAAAATATTAATGATTTTCAATATTATAATAATAATAATAATAATAATAATAATAATAATAATAATAATAATAATAATAATAATAATAATAATAATAATAATAATAATAATAATAATAATATGTTTTTCTATTTATAACCACGTACATTAGCAATAAATAGGGGATACAAAATAATGTGTTACCAATACTTTTCTTCTCTCCATGATTGAGATTTTATAATCAATATTAGTTCTATAATGAAGACCACCAGACATACCTTTTTTAGCTATTGTGTATTTCCTACATATGCTCAGTGGAAAACAATTTGATTGGTATACCCATGTGTCTAATATAATTAAAGATGATTTGATTATGGCTTGTAAAAATGAAAATTCTTTATTTTCTTGTACTAATTACATTTTTGCACTGTACAATGAGGCATTTTACCAGTTATAGGGCACATAGATTCCCATACTCTTCATCAACAAATGGGTATCCATGCACTCTTCCTTACCAACTAGGAGGTAATTTTATAATGCACTATTATAATATAGTTCTTTAAACTTATTATATCACATATTTAATTAAAAAAATATTTTAGTTATGTTATAAAAAAAATTATCACAATCAATTATTCAAAGGAAGGCATCAATAAAGGTTCATCATCTAGCTGAGGCATCTGTTGAAATAGATGAGCAAGAATCGTCACCTATTCCCCCAATGACAAGAAAATGCGTGAGAAATTTAATTTTTCCTCCCCCAAAATCCCATGATCAAGCTTGGTCTCATGTTGCTAGTATGGTTTTTTACAATTTAAATTGATATTTTTTATTTCATTAGCAAAATTTTATAATTTTACAATCATATTATTTTAATCTTTTATAATGATTACCAGGGTTTTTAAATGTACCCCAAACTTCACATCCTCCATTTCTACAAATTTATCAGTGTTAATGACCTCAAGATATGTTCAATAGCAAGGTAAATATTAATTTTACTTGGTATATAATGATTTATTTGTTTATGCATGTCATGATGTGTTACATTGTTAATTGATTTTCATTGTCAACTCACATTCGAAGTAATTTTCTTTCACCAATGACACCACCTTGTCCACCTCACACTATACCACATAGGTGTGTGAAATGTTTAATGTATTTTTCACCAAGTGGTGGAAGCCATAGAACTATACATTTCACAAAATCATAATTTCCTACATTTTATTTGAGTGTTATTGAGGCTATAATGAGAACTACATGTCTTCATCATGTAGATATTGATGACAAGTTCCTAGGAATTGATAGTGGCATGAAAATGCATTTTTTTATCCACATTCAATGATACATGGTAGTCATCATAACGTCATTGATGATTTTACTCAAAGGTTAACTATGCCCTCTCTAGATAGGGGAGCTTCCTCTAGAGAAATAGATGTTCCCAAATTTGATGATCATATTACTTTTTTACCTCCCAATACATTCTTGGTTGAGGATACTAAAGCATTAACTAATTTTATTATTTTGAAGCAACTTGAATATTTGAAATAGTGGGAGTACTGGGCCAAATTTTTAATTCTAGAAATCAATGTCTGTTTCTATAATCACTCCTAACATGGTCAATTAATTTCATTGGTTGAACATGAGCTAGCCAAAACTGATGTTTTGATGAATAGACAACTTTCAGAACTATTATTATGAGTAATAATTGTAATGATAGAATTTTGGATATAATATTAAATAGGCTAAAAAATTTAAATTTGGAGGCCCAAGCGTATTTCAATAAATTGAAGAGAAATAAAGGCCATGTATCAATTACTGAGGCATAAAAATAAAAATTCATGGTAAGTGTTGCTCTTTATTTTGAATTTTAAATTTATTTTTGTAATTTAAAAAAAAAAATTATATTTTTTTGTTTGCATTAAAAGAATACAAATTTAAAAAATGAAGTTGTTTTACTTGATATGGATCTAGTGTATGTGCACAAATGTTTAGCTTCAACTGATAAACTGAAGGAATGACTTGTAACAATGAACAAGCAAAACAATACTTTAAAAAGAATCATTAAGGAACATGGCATGGACCCAAAAATGTTGTTCAAAAATAAAGATGATGTGGATCTTAGCTTGATTTCAATTGAAGATGCAACATGAGATGAATGTGACACACTTGATAATATTGATACAACACATAAGGATCTTATAGAGTTAGAGATCCTTAAATTAAAAAAAATCTAAGAAGATGTAAGTCAGAGTTAGGGGATGAAAGACAACCCAAAATAATGAGACAACCATTATTAGATTTGGTAAAAGTATTTAGTTTTTTAACTATGGGACAAGTTTCTATAAGTTTATTAAAAATGAGACAACCATTGTTGGTAAATGTTTTTGGCAAAAATATATATATATTTTTAAAATATGGAACAAGTTAATATAAGTTTTTTAAATATGAGATATCCATTGTTGGAAAAAGTATTTAGTATTTACTCTTATAAATATGGGAAAAATTTTTTAAATATAGATCAGTAATTTTTAGCTATTATATTTTTATTATGTTTACAATTATGTATTTTTGGTTTGAATAACAATAATTACTTCCATTTACTATTGTACTTTGTTAGTTTTATTTGAAATGGTTGGGATGTATATGTGTATGCTTACTTTGTTTGGTTTAAGGTATATAGTGGGATCATCTTGGAAATTTAGATGTTCATCTTGTTTTGAAGGTTACGACAACATTTAAGAATATGAGGATGCATAGATTATTATTTTTAAATATGGAGGAGTATTATTAAGTTTTATCTGTTGTATTTTTGTTATATATATAAGATATATTTGCAATTGTATATTTTTGGTTTGGATAATAATTATTAATTCCCTTTACTATTGTGAGTACTAGCTAAAATGGCTAGGATATTTGTGTGTATGCTTACTTTGTCTGGTTTAAGGTACATAGTGTGATCATCTTGAAAATTTAGATGTTCACCTTTATTTAGAGGTTATGACAACATTTAAGAATATGAGGATGCATAAATTATTCATTTACACCACATATTTAGGTGGGCAAAATCTATACTATATGTGTATGGTTAATATGATGAGAAGTGTGTGTAACATATATGTATATGTGTACACACACACACACACACACACACACACACACACACACACACACACACACACACACACACACACACACACACACACACACACACACACACACACACAAATAAACATTTGTGTGTGTGTGTGTGTGTGTGTGTGTGTGTGTGTGTGTGTGTGTGTGTGTGTGTGTGTGTGTGTGTGTGTGTGTGTGTTTTCTCTTTTATAGGTTCAAATTTATAAAATTAATTAATGCATATTTACATACTGTAGTTATCCATTTCAAAATTTATTTCAAGCTATAAGAATTGAATAAATGGGTTAAATATTATTATGAAACCTCCACTATTGCACATAATTTTAGAAGCATACATTCCATCTTATCTATTGCACAACATAAAATAATTTCAACAAAAAGGTAATAACCTTGAAAAAACACAATATAATTATTATTATGTTTACAATTTATCACTTATTATATTAATTAATAAAAATAATACTTTACCTATTTAATTCCTCATATTTCATAGTAATTAACCAATGAATTTCAAAAAATAATAATTATAAAAGAGTTAATAAGATATAAATCACCTAAATGAGTTGAATTTTTGAAATTTAACTATATTTAGAAATCTGGCATCTAAAGCAATGCTTTTGATTTTGTAAATGGTTTGTTGTTGCTGCATTCCATATGCCCTGCCCCCATCTTAGTTATATTTTCAATTTCTTTTTTCTAGTTTTATTAGAAAGTGCACTTATTTCAATGAGAAAATTGTAAATTGAAAATGCTCTTTTATATGTAATTTCATCTAATGAATAATGTGATACATACTCTCAAACATGCCTCCAAATTTTTATCCAATATTTTTCAAAATTTTAATTTAATTAAAGATAATGAACTAAACACTCTTTCATCTTATAAAATCATCAAAATCACTGTTTGGACTAATTCATATAATTTAAAGCACTCATTGATATTTTCTTGAAAAACCATGCTAGAATATAGTTTTTTCCATACCCTTGTAACTACACTGCTCTTTGTTGGATCACTCAAAGAAAGATATTAATCTATCATTGTTTATGCAAAATGCAATGATTATTTTGTAAATAAGTCCTTTTAAAAAATATACCTAAATTCAACTCCACTAGTTTGCATAGACATACTAAAATGACTGATTAGAATACCCATGTATTTGTAAAATTATTTTTTTGCTACTTCTTCACTTTCTAAAATATTCTAAAACACATGATTTGTTAGTGTGATGACTTCAATAAATTCATCCTTTTTAAAATGGTCTCGAATTTCTACTACTAAACATTGAGAAATATTTCTCAATTTCATCTTTTAGTCATATATAACATTATTGAATAAAATCCATGTTACAAGTAGTTCTTCAAGTTCTTCCACAACCAATTCAGGGCATTTTTGGAAATAATGGAGTGGAATCTCCTTTCCATCAACAATCAAACAAAGATGATCATGAATATTAAATCTCAAATAGCTATTAAGGTGCTTAATATTTTGAAAAAAATCTCAATTGGTAAATATTAATCCCTTAAAGAATTATTATAAGTTGTATGGCATATTTAGATACTGACAAACCCTTTTCCTCAACCATATGAATTCAAAAATATAAATGGATCTCTCTTATACATATTCTATAGAATAATGCATTTATTTAAACATTGGTAGAATACCACATAATGTTAATTTTTTTAAAAAAATATGTTAAATGTTACAACAAATCTTTGGCCTTTTCTACTTCCATCCTATATTTAAACATGAACCTTCTTAATGATGGATATTCTTCAAATATTCTATAAGAAGGTTAATACATTCAAATCCCTCGTGTATCAACATCTTTAAAAAGTTTTTTCACATCAGTCACTCCGATTACATGCTTTTGTAATTCAAAAAAAATGAAAATAGAATGATTGTGATATATCAATGTAGGTCATGGTTAAGCTCTTCCACTATTGTGACATTTTAAAATATGCTCACAATTTTGCACACCAAATTCATTTTATGTGTCATGCAATCATATATGAGGAAATATTTATTTGTAGAAGAATGTATAGACCAATTTTATTTCCTTGCATTATTACCACACCATCTATACCAACACACATTAATTTTGTACCAATATCATGATCATCCATACTAGCGATATCCTTCAAACTAGAAATAACAAATCTGTATAAGTTTTTGCATAACAATTCTCTTTCATTTTATTTAAAGAAAGCAAGCGTGGTTCCCTGAAATGGTTTTAAAATGTATATACATGCATACAAACCCATGTTGTGTTGTCAATCATTTTAACCTTATTAATTGACAGTGATATAAACTATTTTTTTTTACTTTTCTTTTCAAGTCCTCCTTATCAACCATTCTAAGGCATTTTTCCATTTCCCATGCAATGCTTTCAAACCAATGTGACTACGTAATGTTATTGAATCCATTATACTGATATATAAACTTATAATCTTAAATTTAATGATTAGTTTTCCTCTTTTTAGAATGTGATATATAGTGGAGAGAAATATATTTTTGGTCTGTAGATTCTCTTGAGCAACTTTTCTAAATTATGCTGAAATTGTTTCTTCTATCCGAACGAGGTGACATTGATGTTTCTGGTGAATTTCATTTTTAATCTAGTTTTTCCATCATTTTCAACTGCAACATAAATTTTACCATAATATTTTTCAATTGTGTCCAACTTTAATTGTATTTTTAGGTCTTTTCGTAGTTTCTAGCTACATTTGTACATTTACATTCTATTGGTGTGTCATAATTATTTTTTAGGATTATATCATCAATAAATGAATACTTAGATTCCCAATTTAATTAAAATGACCTTCCAATTGCCCATTTATTTTTACTCTTTCACTCATATTTTTTTGTATTGTTTTCAAGTGGAGTTTGTGTTTGTTGAGTATAAATATCCATCTATTTCCTTTTCCTTGAATTATGTTGTTTAGGTACCTTTTGTACTGATGTTACTACTTGATGATAACTAGAGAATGGTTTTAAAATTTAAACTTCAAATGAATTGTAAATATCCTCTACTAAGGGCATTTCATAACCAAACACATTTCTAGTAGAGGCATATCTTCCAAAATGTTATCAATGATTTCTATTTGAAAATTTTTCATATGATATACATATTAGTTATTATTTAACATCTATATGTATTATGAACTTTTAAATAGTTAAAATACAATAAATTATTTTATATAAAATTGTGAATGAAAAATACAATAAATCATATCTAGATGGTTGCCAAGGTGTTTTCTCTACCTAGAGGGGCCAGATGATTATATTGAAGTATCAAGATGCCTATCTCCAAAATGTATATAGCCACCCTAAAATTCTAGATGATAATCTGCATATTTCATATGGTCATCTAGTTTGTACATACAATCATTTGTGTGATTCAGATAGTCATCTGGGTTATCTAGATGATTGTCTGCATCTTTTAGATGGCCATCTATGTTCTCTATATATTCATCTATGTGATTTAGATGATTGTCTAGGTTATCTGAATGATCATTTGTATCTTTCAAATGTCATCTAGGTTCTCTGAACTATCATCTTAATACTTTATCAAGACGATCGACTAGAGTGTCTAGATAATCGATGTGTGTGTCCACAGTCAAGATGATCTTTGACATAAATGTAAATAATTAACTAGGGTGAAATGAATTATTAAATATTTTGAACATGTATTTCTTGTCAAGATGAAATAAGAAGATACTTTAATTTATTTTTTATTTTCCCAAACCCTTATTATTTCCAGCACAAGCCATCAAATCATGGCTAAACAATAGACATGGTCGACATGAGATAATCAATACTAGTGAGTTTCTTGAGACAAAATTATACATATTTTATTGGTACTAATGAAATTCTTATATATGTGAGAATTTTCTTTCAACATGGGATCAATCGACCCTAAAAAATAACTTTTCATGTAAAATAAATGCAATTACGATATGTTATTAAACCCACCATATCACCAAAATTATATTCCTAAAACTAAAAAAAATTGTGAATTAAAAAAAAAAATGCTACTAAAATTTTCTTGGTACAAAATATTGTAACACAATGTGGGTGTATAGACAAGCTTTCTCCGTTTAGTCACATGCAACAATAGATAATTTATTATTATCATGCTTTTAAAAAATCATGTTTATACTTCGCTTTAATTTAAATAGGAACAACATATTAAACGATGATCTTACCTTGGACTTTGGAAATGGAGGTGGAGGGAACGTTGGAGGCTGCAAAGATGGTGACAATTTAGGTGCCCAAAGAGAGGAATGAGGTGGTCTATCGATGACAATTAAAAAATGGTAATCATCAATATGATCAAAGTTGCACGATATTTTGAAAATAGAAAAAATCGTATAAAAGCACTAACATTGCATTTATAAAAATAAATGTTATCCTACACATTAATATACATTATACAGTATTTGAAAGAAAAAGATGGGTACCTAAAAAAATGCTTCAAAAAATTGAAACCTTCATAGCCGTGGTATCCTTGATATATGTGTGTCACTTTTTTCACTGTAAATCTTATCTCCTCTAAATTTTTTGGGATACCTTAATAACTTTATTTCATTTTATACTTTTCAATTGACAATCAAATTAGTTATTTGAACCTGCACTATGTGAAGTTAGTGTTTTAGTTCCTTTTATATCGTAAAGTTGTCATAATTTAATATGTTAACAACATATATTTATGATAGGAAAACAACATGTAAATGAGTAAATAGCAATATGTTATTGACAAACCAAAAAAAAATGTGATAGAATTAAGACAAATTTATAACAAGTCATGAACATTTAAGTCAGAATTATGACAGAAAAAAGAAAAACTTGTCTTAAACATGATTTAAAATTAATTTAAGCGCATGTTTTGAATATGACTAAAAACACATAAAATGTAGTACTAAGTGTGAATGAATCTTTAAAAGTGTGCTTGATAAGAATTGATAAGTGTTTTGTGATCAAATGAACCTAATCACTTTAGTATTTATAGATGATTAAATTTAAACTTTGATCATATTAGTGCACATGACCGGCTTTACACAAAGAAAAATTAGAAAGGCAAAAAATAAGAATAAATCAAATCCATTTTAAGAATAACATAAATAAACGTCCCAAAACCTTACATGGATTTTTATAATACGATAAAAATAAACGCAAAATCAATATGAAGATTACACAAAAATGAAAAAAGAAAGTTACATATTGTCATAACAATTAAATAACATCTAATTTAAACCACTCCCAAATGCATAAAGAAATTTACATAGCATATAAAAAATCAAAATCTCTTTTTCAAAATTAAAAACTATCAAAAAATTTATTGAGTTACATAATTTTTTAAAAATAATTGAGATCGAAATTTAATCCAACGTCCTAAATATTTTTTAACTTTATTAGGTCGAACTCTCCCTACAAAACTAATTATATAAATACAAAGATAATCAGTCCCATGAAACCTTGCAATATTGACTCTGAGTGGAGACTAACAAATCACTCATATCCCACTAATAAATCTTACCATCGAACCCATGTTACATAAATATTAACATCTCTACCCTTACCTTTGAATTAACTTGCTGACTCAACGTTGAAAAACAATTTCCCAGTACTTTATAAATAAAAAAGAACTGGGTCTGATACCATGAACATGACACATAGTAGGATGATCTGCAAATACTATAAATAAATACTTTACTAAGGAGCCAATACAGAACTAAAATAGAGGACATATGCGGAGTAAAGAACTAAAACAGAGGAAATTTTCGGAACGTATGAAATGATTACGTATTTTACATCCCGTTGCTAAGAACAAAAACACTTCATTAAAAAACCACTAGCAGATGCTGGATATAAATGCACTTGCAAAATTTGTAACAATTACAAATATAAAGAAAATAAGGTCTAACAGGCGTTTAAGCTGTGGAGTAGTTTCACCACATCATTTACGTATTGACATGCTTGGCTTTTCTCACCATCCAATATCCTAGTCTTGAACAAATCCCCCATTTCTGTAGCTTTGGACATCATATGTTTTCCTTTTTCTTCAACCATAACCTTCTTAATAGCTTTGCAGACATCCCCTCCGGTTATAAATCCATCATTTCCTCTGCTCACTTCAACACCCACATACAATTCATCCACAATAAGTCGAGCATTTAATCCCTGATCCAATTGCATGGACAAAGCAATCAGAGACAGTCCAGCACCCATTCCCTCCATCAATGAGTTCCACCCACAATGAGTTAGAAAGGCCCCTGTAGAGGGGTGCGAAAGAATCCCCTGGCGAGGAGCCGACATGCTCAATACCATTCCTCTATTCGCCACTTTGGATTCATACCCCTCAGACAGTGAAGCCGAGATCCTCTTTTGAACTTCATCTGGGTCTTCATCTAAGTAGCTTGGAAAACGAAGTATCCACAGAAACGGAAGCAGGCTAGCATCCGATCCTTCGGCTATTTCCTCTATCTGATTCTTTGACAGAAAATACACACTAACAAACGACACATAAACAATAGAAGCAGGCATCTGCTTCTCCAACCATCTCAGACACTCGTGTTCTGCACGAGTATTCTGTTTTAGAGGACAGGGATGAGGCAGAAGAGCACCCGCATGAACCACCAAACTTGCCGTGACCCGCTTAAAATAGTCTATAAATTTTCCCTAAAATTCATAGCAAGATTTTATGACTATTGCGGCGCAATCTTAATAACAGTTGACACACATATCTATATGTTTCTCGCCGCTTGGAGTTGTATAGGTGTAAATGGGCAGTACAAAGGCCATTTCAAATGGTCGAAATCGAATTACACTTGACATAAAATCAGGAGGCGGTTGAAATACATCGCTAGAAGTGATTTCTACGGCTGGTGAACTTCTAGCAGGACAGAAACAATAGCCCATATAAGCCGTGCCGTAGGTTATGAATACTACCGACTGGAATTTGAGCTTAAGAGCCACTTTAGGTATTCAACATAATACTTGATCGAAAATCACAATATCCGGTGAAATTTGGCCAAGTAATGTTTCCAAAGGCTTTTCCAATCCTCAGGCTACCTTGTGGAACATAAAAGTTAGATGGGTTAGAAAACGAGACATGTTTTCGATGCCACGGGGCAGTCCATGGATGACAAGCAATGGCAGCTCCAGCAGATTGAGATTCGGTTGCTTGTCTGTGAAGGAGAGCTTGATGGTGGCAATATTAAGAAGAGTTGAAATGAATTAGATTTTGATGTTGCCCTTGTCTAATAGCCTCTTGGAAAGCTCAATAAATAGAGAAATGTGGCTGTGAGCAAGCCATGGGAACATCATCACATGAAGTTCATGCCTGCAATTGCCAGGCCGATCAGAGCTGTTGGAATTCACCGACTCCATTAACTAGAAGGAAGAAAGAATGCAGCAATAATAATGTTATCTTAAGAGAGAAGCCAGAGCTGAGAAAGAAGCTGATTTTTTCAAGGGTAAAATTGGCCTCCAACCAGATGTTGAGCATATTATAATGTGGCCTCTATTGCAGTCCAAGATACCTCCATGAAGATCGATGTCTTTTTTTTTTCGTCATTTAGGTCCAGCTTCACCCCCACCATTCAAAAAAAATTATATCTGTTACATCCACCTAAAATTATTTTACACCGCTATCTATATATATTGAAATATAGCGACAAAAGTCTTAATCTTGCCGTTACATTTGGATTTCGAAATGAGTATGGTTTAAATAAGTTATCTTTACATTTAAGATCATTATGAAACATAAACAACTAGAAAAATATAAACCTATTAGGATAGGTTCGAATTTTACGAATTCTGATTATATTATGAAACACACAAAATATTTGTTCAACATTAAAATGTTTTGATATAAGGTAATTGAAGGTTTTATACAGAACCTGGTCTTCAAACGAATTGATAATCTATTGTAACAGCAAGCATAAATTTTAATTAACAACATTAAATAAGCAATATCAAATGCATCACCAGCAGCGGACATAAACAATGTAAAAAATTACCAAAAAGAATGCTCAACTGTAAATCAATCATCCATGTATATTACTCCAAAATATAAGACACACTGTTTTATTTCTGTCATAACATAAAACAAAAGAGCTGCTACATATTAATAGAGAATGCATCTTCTAAAAAAGATAACATGCAGATTTTTTTTTCAAAACTAAAAAACTGTTCATGCAAACATATAGTTAAAAATAGCTAATTAAAAATAATGTCCATGCAAACTAAATTTAACGATAACTTGCAAGGCAGTGAGGCTTCATGAGTCACTTATCAATATACTCCCCCTTGATGCTGAGGGGACTCACAATACGGTTTTGGAGTGTCAAAAATTGAACCTTTGCAACTGCCTTAGTAAAAATATCTGTAAGTTGTTCTTGAGTCTTTATATATTGCAATTATACAACTTTATTTTGAACAAGTTTTCGAATGAAATGATATTTCAAATTAAAATGCTTTGACCTACTATGATGAATAGGATTTTTGGCCAACTTGATTGCACTCATGTTATCACAAAAAATTACTATAGGTTGAATTTGTTTCTAGCCAATTTCTTCTAGAATTTTTCTAAGCCATAATGCTTGTGTATTTGTGAAAGTGACTACAATATACTCTACTTCTGTAGATGATAGACAATTTTTACTTTACTTATTTGAACTCATGTAACCAAACCTGAACCAAGTGAAAATCAATTACCAGATGTAGACTTTCGATCATCCAAACTACCTCCCCAAATAGAATCACTAAAGCCAACAAGTTCAAACTTTTTAAAAGGGTAATAGTGAATACCAGAATTTGTAGTACCTTTGACATACCTCAATAACCTCTTGGCTGCCTTCATATGAATTTCAAATGGCTTAGACATATATCTTGATATAAGAGACATTGAATAAGTAATATATGGTCTTGTGTGAGTTAGAAACATTAAGCTTCCAATAATACTTATATAAGTTGTCTTATCAACTCTTTCAGCACCATCTTCTCTACATAGCATAACTCCATGAGTAGCTGGAGTGGAGATTGGTTTACAATCAACCATATTAAATTTATTCAACATAGCATTTGCATACTTTGTTTGACAAATGAAGGTGTCATTTTTACTTTGATGAATCTCCATCCCTAAAAAGTATTTTCTAAGACCTAAATCTTTCATTTCAAATTCATTCATCATTGCAATTTTGAATTCATCCTTCACCTTAGAATTGCTGCCCATATTCAACAAATCATCAACATACAAACTTATAATAATTATCTCATTACCTTCTTGCTTGTAGTAAAGAGTAGGCTCACTTTTACTTCTTTTGAATCCATTCTGCTAAAAATATCCATCAATCCTTACATACCATGCTTTGGGTGCTTGTTTGAGGCCATACAAAGCCTTCTTCAATTTTTAGACTTGACATTCTTTACCTTGCAATTAAAAACCTTGTGGTTATTCTACATAGACTTCTTCTTCCAAATACCCATTCAAAAATACACTTTTAACATCCATGTGGTGTATGCTCCATTTATTTTGAGTTACTAGTGAAATCATCATTCTGATAGTCTCTTGTCTTTCTATTGGTGCAAATGTCTCTTCATAATCTATGCCATACCTTTGTGTGAATCCCTTAGAAACTAACCTTTCTTTGTGTTTTTCAACACTTCCATCACTACTATAGTTAGTCTTGTAGACCCATTTAGTACCAATATTTTTCTTGTCATATAGAAGCTCTATAAGCTCCCACATATCATTCCTATAAATATAATATATATCTTCTTGCATTGCTTGCACCCAAACATCATTAGTACATGCATTTTAAAAATAATATGGTTTAAAATGTGCTTGTGTATTTAAAGCATATTTTACTATCTCACCTCTTGGACAGTCTTCTTGTGTTTGAATTCTTGTATGCTATAGATTTCACTCAAGCTTTTTACCTTCCTTTAAGAACTAGAATTTGAAGTTGGAGCTGTGCTTGTAATGCATGCACTAGATGGGGGGATGCTTAATGGATTTTTAGCACTTATCATTGAATTACTTATGGGTTGCTCATTAGTAATAACATCATAATTACCATCAATAAAAATAGATTTAGACTTCTCAATATTGCCTTTAACTTTATCAAGACCATACACTCCCCCTTCATAAAAAATAACATCTTTTGACACAAGTATTCTATTAGTGATAGGATTATAAAGCTTGTAGGATTTACTTTATTCACTGTACCCCAAAAAAAATACAAGACTCACTATTTAAATCTAATTTCTTTCTTTTCTAATCAGCTACATGAACATAAGCTAAACATCTAGAAACTTTGAAATATTTGACATTAGGCACACTAGTGGGACTTCTATTGAGAATATATACTATTGTAGCAACTACATCACCCTAAAAAAAGTTGTTTAATCCTTTTTTTTATAATATGTTCTTTACCATTTTAACCACTATATGGTTCTTCCTTTTAGCCACACCATTTTACTAAGGGTGTAGGTAGTTGTGAGTTACCTTTTGAGGTGATTCGAATTACAATAATTCATAAAATCATTTGAACAAAATTCACCTTCACGATCAGTCCTTTAGCACTTTATTCTATAACCACTTTCATTTTCTACAAGAGTTTTAAATTTATTAAATATATCAAATGCTTCTTTTTTTTCTTCAAAAAATAAACCCAACACTTTCTTGAACTATCATCAATAAATGTAATAAAATATGATGACTTACCTAGACATTTTTTTTGCATAGGACCACAAATATCCAAGTGAACCAATTGAAGTGGATGATAAGCCCTCCATGCACTACCTTTTGGGAACATTCTCTTGCATGTTTGCCTTTAACATAAATTTCAAAAAATTCCTTATGCTCTTCAACCTTTGGAAAAACATAAACCAATTCTTATGATGTTAATAGCTTCAAACATTGAAAATTCAAGTGTCTATACCTGAGATGACATAACCAAATTTTATCTTCATATGCCATATTTTCATTGTTGTTACTATGCTTTCCAAATTTCAATGGGAACATCCTATTCTTAGACATAGGTACAATTGTAACAACCTTATTTCATTTATTATTATTATCATATATCATGCATTTTTTATCATAAAAAACTGCCTTATAATTATTTTCACATAATTCCAATACTCAACAAATTATGTTTCAAATTTAGGGTATAATAAATATCATTAATACTTTTCATACCTTTTATAGTATTCACCTTCATAGTTCTTTTTACTTCAACCTCCAAAGATTTATCACCACCAAGTTTGATATTGGTTTTGAAATTTCTATCCATTGTAGAAAACAACTCATTACTCCCTGACATGTGATTAGAACAACCTAAATCTAAATACCAAACCTCATTATGATTATTTTCAGTTTTGTCATATGAAATGAATGAATTTAATGATGAATCACCATTCTTGTTAGAATATTTAACACTTTTATATTCATTTCCTACTTTTAATCTACATTTCCAATAAAAGTGACCCTACCCATGATAGTAATAGCATTGAATATTTCTTTTTATCAAATCTACCTCTACCTTTACCTCTTGTAGTTGAACCACCTCTTCTTTCTCTGTATCCTCTTGAATAACTATAATTTATATCTTTACCTTGTCCTTGACTACTTTTGAAATTATATTTTCCATATACATGGCTATTCTTATTGCCAGTGTTGTTACCTCCATTTTTTATGGTTTTTAATTCTAAGGCAAAAGCCTTCTCATCACTTTCATTTAATTTGTGTCTTACTCTTTCTTTATGGGACACAAGAGATCCATCCAAGTGATCAAACTCAAGAGTAGTCAAATATTTTCTCTCTTAAATAATTATGACAACATGATTCTACCTTGGTGCTAGAGACCTTAACACATTTTTTACAACATTCTCTTTATTCAACATTTATCCAAGTGTATCCATCTTCTTAACTACATCCTTTACTCTTACACAAAAATCACTCATGCTTTCAGCTACTTGCATATTCAAATTCTTAAATTTTATCTTCAATATTTGCAATCTATCCACTTTGATTTTCTCACTACCTTGATAAGATTTTTGTAGAGTCTTCCAGGATTACTTGGTTATCTTTGCACCTACAATTATTGAAAATAGGATTTTGTCTAGAGCAGCTTATGATTTTTTCTTCTTAGCT
The DNA here is from genome assembly GCA_037957365.1 of Torreya grandis. Taxonomy (NCBI): domain Eukaryota; kingdom Viridiplantae; phylum Streptophyta; class Pinopsida; order Cupressales; family Taxaceae; genus Torreya; species Torreya grandis. The sequence goes on along the minus strand of JARHVA010006561.1, from coordinate 461,171 downwards.
TCCGTCTTGGCTTGCCTATCATTAACTGGAATAGTGGCCCAATCAGTTGGTTCATGATAACCAATTTATACAATCTTCTGTAATTTTTTTTGTTAAAAAAGTCATCATCTTGATACTCTAATAATCATAATCATTACCACTAAATTTTGAAATAGAAATACTATTAGAGTTTGACATGATCAATTGTTAGAAATATTTGAAATAAGAAAAAACATCTAAACCAAACTTTGATACTAAATGAAGGTTCTATACAGACCCTATTTTTCGAACCCACTAATAATCTATTATAACAACAAGCAAAAATTTGAATTATAACATTAAATAAATAATCTAAAATCTATCACCAGTGGCAGACTTAAACAAAATAAAAAATTACCGTAAAAAATGCTCAATTGTAAATCAATAATCCATGTATATTACTCTAAAATTGAAGACATGCTATTTTATTTCTATCATAACTTAAAATAAAAGAAGTGCTACATATTAATAAAGAACACAACTTCTTAAAAAAAGATTTATTTTCAAAAATAAAAAAACTATTCTTTCAAACATATAATTAAAAATAGTTAACTAAAAATAATGTCCATGTAAACTAAATTTAACAGTGACTTGCATGGTGGTGAGGCTTCATGCATCACTTATCAATAGTAATCTTATTGTTAACTCTAGATATTGTATTAAAGGGGTATATACAAAATGAAATGCCACAGCAGTGATAATCATATCTATAGAAGGCCAATTAAATGCTAACCTCAAATGTAAACATACATTAAATTTATCATGGTGAGATAGTCTAAATATAAAAAGTACAACTATGCTAAATGTAGAAATGAAAAAGAAATAATGTAATTAGCTTTTTATAATACTAATGCAGTTATGGATCTAAAATAAGTAGAAATTAGGCTTTTACGTTATTCTAGAATAGTCTTCTGATTCTAGTTCTCAGACTTATGGTGCTCTAGAGAGTAACGTTAGCCTAGGATGGTTACATTAATGCTATTATCTAAGATTGATGCTACTATCTTGTATATTTATCTATTATAAAAATATGCAACCACCTAAATGCTTATGGTTTTTTATTCATTTTTATTGTGGTACATTCAGATCTAGTTCATGGACTATCACTCTTTATGAAATTATAAAACCTTAATTCTCTATCTTCATAGTGACATTGAGGGAAAATGGGTTAATGGAAACATGGTGTCGAGCTAACCCTAAAGACCCTTCTGTAAGAGAGTGCTACCTACATAGAAAATACTACATAAGATCTCCTTAGATTCATGTTGATCTCCACTAAATATTGGTTTATGTTTGAGTCATACAATATATGTGAAATAAGTAAAACATTGACCTAACTTGTAACTTGGAAAATTGAGCTCTTGGACTGCTCCTTTAGTAATTTAACCTTATAATTTATAGTCCCTATGACTGGTATGAAAATAAGAATAAATAGGGAAGCTTTGTTTAATTTAATTCTCTTTGAATGTTCTTTGGTAAGAATAATTAGTATTGTTTTTGTGTTACTAGGTGAGGAATGAATGAGGGTTGATTCTATATTTATATCAATTTATTTAGAGTAATAATCCCATTAAAACATATAAGGTGATAATTATGATACATTTTATTTGTAAATTGGATGACTTTAGGTCACTGAACACTTGCATTAGGCCAAGGTAGTTGTGTCAATATTATTATTTCCCATAGATGTTAGTGTCTAGGGACAATAAAAATTGGCACATATTTAGAACTTACAAATATGGAAGATAAATTGATTTTAAGCACTCTCAGTAATATAGAATACCTAGGTCATGAACATAAGATGAGTCAAACTACGAGATATAAACCAAGGGGAATAAGACAGAAAAAATATGAGACATGTAGAAGTAGAAAAGGTATAAAACTAAAACTAACCATCAAGGTCTAAGTTTTCCAATATAAGAGAATGAGGTATTATATAATCATAAAATATCATATACATTTTCCCCATTTCATCTAGTAATGAGTTTGATTATTTAAAGGAAGGGAATGCATACATGGTTGTGTATGCACATTTTGTTTTAATGTGTACCCAGCTTGAGATATTTTTTGGTGACTAATCTACATCTAAGATCATGTTAAAATATAAAATTAGTGCATATAATCTTAGTTGAAAGTAATCAAAATTGATCAAAATTGAAATAATAAAAGCTCAGGAGTACACATGTGTGTCGATGTAACCACCTTGCCTATTGTTAAGTTATTTTTAAAAATATGTATCATTGTAAGAATCTAAAACTAAGACTAGAATAAATATATATCAATATTTAATGTGCATATATCCACACACACACACACACACACACACACAAAGAGAGAGAGAGAGAGAGAGAGAGAGAGAGAGAGAGAGAGAGAGAGAGAGAGAGAGAGAGAGAGGGTCCATTCCTCCAAATTTAGATCAAAAGTGATTTTCCACATTAAAATTGAGAATAGCTCAACCATTTAACCCAATGATACTTATAACCTAGTGAGGCTAGATGATCAAATGCAACTTAAAAATTTAACAAGATTGAGTGATTTAATCACCTCAACTATTTCAAAAGGTGAACCAACTACTGCAGTAGATTGTTTTAATAAAATCCATAGAGTATCAGTACCAAAAAGTTCATGATATGGTAAGAGTCCATAAAAGAGTTTTACAATAACAAATTGATTTGTATTTTTTAATATTAGGCACATGTTTCATAACATATGCACCTTATATATGTTTTATACTAACATTGTGTACAATAATGAAACCAATGTATATAATTTTGTCACAACTATAAATCTAAATCATATAACTATATGTTTTGTCTAATTTAGATAATTGTTTAAGTTTGGATAATATGCTTCCAAAGCATACCACCAATATGCATGGATAAATATGAAAACTAATATAATTACCAATGTGGAGAACATGTTTCTAAAGTATACCCCCACTATAAACTAGAGATGATGACTGAATAGGTGTGGAGAACATGCTTCCAAAGCATACCCCTAGTGAATCTAAGAACTATGAATGTGTGGAAACCATTCCCATATGACATGACTCCATTGAATCTAAAATTGATATAATTATCATCTATTGAATGAGTGTGGAGAGCATGCTTCTAAAGCATACCCTGACTAAATCTAGAAACTAATATAAGTACCATATATTGAATAAGTGTGGAGAATGTTATTTCAAAATATACCCTTAATGAATGTGGAAATGATGCCAAGTGTGGAAAACATGCCTCTATTATGTGCCCCCAATAATATGTCCCCCTTTGAGGTGAAGGAAAGACAAGAAATGGTAGTTGTTTCACCTCAAAATAATAATGAAACTCTATAATATATGAATGGAACCATGTATTATATAGAATGACATGTCTAGGTAGATATAACATTGAAGTGCATAGAATAATATGATAATATGTAGGCCTAATATGCATGATAAATATCATGGCAATGTATAAATAGTAATAATACAAACTCAATAAGTAAATCAATCAGACATACAATAGCACTTAAAAGTATTTCAAAAGGGAATGGTCTAAGGAGACCACAAACAAGGGGCATGTTCAAATGTTGTACAATCAAAGTGACATGATTTAGTCAAATGTCCATAAAAAGCAAGTATGACATATTAAAATATTCATAGAATAAACAATGACATATGGACATGTCAATAAAATTATACATGGGCACGAGGCTGCAAGAAAATGAGTATATTAAAATTTTCAAATAAGGAATACAATAGTAAGTCAATATATTGAAGGAAGTAAATAGTAAAACATAAGCAACTAGCATAAACATGTCATGGTATCCCATGGATCCAATGTGTTGGGAAAAAATGTCAAGTTTATAACATTTCAAGTACCATGTGTAACATAGAATTATGGATAAATATGTGTAAGTATATTTTCAAGCTCAAACATGATAATGTAGAGTGATCATCAAACCGTATAACATATGCATATCAAGATCAAAGAAGTGGATGCCCCCAATGTTCATATGGCATAAGTAGAGGTAAATCCCAACATTTGAAAAAAGAATGTATTATGTATATGTGTATGACTGTATAATAGTTAATTAGAATTATGACACATATGTATATGTAAGAGTAAATGAATATGCCATCCATCAGCATGTCACAAACACATAAGTGACAAGGAGCCAATAGAAGATGTAGGTGCCAAAAATATTTTTGGTTTTTTTAGTGTTTTGATTTTTTTAGTATTTTATGAATTTTAAAATAGGAAAGATCATCCTATGATGTCATCCAATAGATGGTCATACATATCTCCCCATTGTGAATCTAGTATAATACCCCATTTACGCTATTGAGTAGCATGTATAAGTTTAATATTTTTCATTGTGGTGTCAACAGTGCTCTGTGTATGTAAAATATAACTCTATGGTCATGAAACAATAATAGGAGTAAAAGGAGTAGGGGTCATTATAATGCATCATTAATTGCTCTATGGTTTCCTTGGCATAGTATTAATATGTATTTCTGGAGGTGCTCTAGATATCTAAACATGGTGTGTAGTAGAAGATGGGGATTCTATAGAATCCACTTTATGTCTCTGATGTAATGGTTTCTCAAATATTAGACACCTAGTAAAGATGATTACATGTTATTTACCCTTTCACGGTCTATTAGCCTTGGTAGGCTTGATGGATAATTGTCTAGGTATACATTTATTTTGTACAAGAGGATGCTCATATGGAATTATGTAAACTATAATTACCTAATTGGCATGAATTTAGTTAACACACCCATGTATTGTATAAGATATTAATCAAAACTATGTATCCAACATCTTCCCAATAACATATCAAAGATGCTTTTGGAAGGATTAACTAAAAAAGTAATAACCACATGTTCAAGACTAACCTATAAAGGTAATTCAATCTCTCTAAGAACCTTATGGGAGGTCCTACCATATGCTCTAACTGATCTAGTACAAGGTGTAAATAATAATAAGTATAACCCAAGTGCGTAAGTAATGTCATGATATAAACATTTTCACTTCTACCATTATAAATTAGAACATTACATATAGGGTGTTTATTAATATACGATAGGATGAACAGAGGATGAATATGAGAATAAACATCCTTAATTTCACATTCATCAAAGGAAATAGAAGGTCTCTAAAATATGGTAGGTATATGTCATGTGTAAGTACCAATAATCCCATCTAATGGTTCCCATAATGTGATGGAGGACGATGTGCATTATATGTAATTTGTGACTATAGTTCCTTCTTAGAATAATCTTGTAAAATATTTTTAAATATTTTATGTTTATAATGATCACTAGGTTGTGAACTTGAGTCCTTTGGAAAATCTTCAAATTTAAATTGTGGTCATCGATGAGATATTAGATCTTGTGCTTCAAGGTAAAGCATCTATTTTTAGAATGTCTTGGTCCTCAATGATAATCACAATAATAATTTACATCATATCCTTTGAGTAAATCAACTCATATCATCCTTAATAGAATGAGGGAGAGATATAAATTGATACTATAGTAACCATAGGGGTAATGAAGCTTGAGTCTTAGGAAAATGGGAGAATTATCTCCTTAGTGCATTGGATAAAACAAGTTGATTAGGTTGTTGTGAAGCTGTGTTAACCATGGTGGTTGATTCCTTTATAGGCTCAAGATGTTTTACTTTAAATTTGTTTTAATCATTAATTTTTTACTAGATGTAGATGAAATTGGTGTGTGATATATACTTGATCTTATTTAATGACATAAGCTTTATTTCATAGTCTCATAAAACATGGCATAAGTCATAGAAATATTTGAAATTATAAAAAATAATGGACACATGTAGAGGAGAAATAAAAGTTTACTTGAATATATCGTACAACTCTTTATCTGCCATAAGATTGGTCATTTTAGAAAAAATATGTTATATCTCAAGACATATTCATTAATAGGTTCATTGGTTCCTTGTTTGATTTTTTCAATTTAAGAATAGGAAACCTTTTCATAAATATTAATGAAAAAATGTGCTAAAACTAACATATAATATGTTTGAATGATTTTATATATTATAGAGCTAAATCACAAAACTACTTCAAAGCATAGTCCTTTAGTCAAAAGTTTATCATTGAAGGCATAGTCAAGGCATACCATATAAAAAGGTTTAAAGA
>JARHVA010006561.1:450000-452500 GCA_037957365.1 Torreya grandis | reverse complement strand
AACTTCAAATTTTTCATACCAAATTTTTTTAGAATATTTATATTTTTTACATTGTAATAAAGTCATTTTTCAATATTATATATTATAGGTAGAATTCACAAAAACTATTATGGGAAAATAATATTTTTTATGATTTTACAAAGTGATGTGGCTAGTTGGAATTCACAGTTCACACTTCTTAATGGAATAAAAAATCCAGTTCAAAATAAAGAAATATTGGTAAAACACAATAATTAAAACAAAAAACAAGTAACTACAAAATAAATAACAAGAAATTAAGCACAATTTTCTACATTAGAAGGAGGTAGAGGATTATCCTTACACAGTTGAGCACTCCAATAAGAAGGCTCAGTTGAGATAAAATCAGGGGCCACCTATCTATCCATGGCATCTTTAAGAGCCAATATAATAATAATAATACCCCACCCAGGAGGATGTTGCACTACACTGTCATTAGGGTTGGAACCAAAATAAAATGATCCTCATTGAAATGGTCTAGTGATATATTTACCAAGAGAGAGCAGTAGACTCCAACCTCCCCATTAAGGAGGAGGGGTGGATAAATGACTACCATGACCTAAATGGCTCTATTTCCATCATACATAAATACATATCTTTTAAAAGGAATTGTTAATCTTGTTAGTGTGTTTGGATTTAGAGATGAGTTAGTTTAAATAAGTTATCTTTACATGTAACATCATTATGTATTATTTAGAGTAGTTGTTAACATATAAATCTATTTACACAAGTTCAGGTTTTTCTAGTTAGGTTGAGGAGTATTGTACAATGACATATAGGGGGTGATGGCAAGTTGTAGTGTAGTGAGTGTATTCACTTTTAAATCCAAACCTTAAATATGACATCCATATGACTATCACTTAAAAAATATTTTCTTTGTTCTTAGAGAATTCAATCGAGAAAATTATAATATCTATACCATATGGTGGATTTTGGATCCCCCTTTTTTTAATAAAAAATATATTTTGAAATTGACACATTAGTGTAATTAGATTGACATGATCTATCACTAGCCAATGAGAAATTTATGAAAAAGATAATGAAATTTTAAATAATTATAATATATGAAAAAACCAAAATAAAGACTTTAAAATTGATATCTCTCAACATTTTTGAAATAAATAATTTAAAAAATCAATACTAATTTTAATTACATCATAAACATATAATGTATTTAATATCATCTCTCATAAATGATAATAACTTTATTGATAACCTTAAAATTTTCATAGACATATTTTTAAAATGATTATATTTTCTTAATATATATTGATATATTATGTATTATTAACTATTAAATTTTGGAAAACATTCTGAAAAATAAAAAAGAGTCAATATTATAAATTCTATCGAAAAATTAATGCTAAAAGGATGCCAAGAATACCCATGTAAAAATATTTGTGTATGAAACCTTGTGATACCAAGAACAATAGACAATCATAGGAGACAAACAACCATGATACACGATCTTAAAACATAAAAGCTAAAATTCCACACCCATGTCAAACCCTTGTCAAAGAACCGATTAACATATTTTACAAATATACAACATGCATGCTCTAGGAAATAAAATGATGATATTGAAATATCAACACCTAAATCAAACCCTTAGAAGATGAAAGGTAAGGCAAGCCTATCTATAAAATAAACCAAATGAAGTCATAAAGATAAATTCCATATATTTGACAAAGAAGATCCACATACCCAATAACATAAAAGAAGCCAAAAGATTGCGTTGACCTAAGGGTGTAGAGATAAAGTCCCAACCACATGTTGACATTCTCTAACAACCACCATATATGTTGGTTATGTTGAAGAGTGTATATATATCTTAGTTTGAGCCATTTATTATTAAATTTAATCTTTCTTGTCCATATATATTTTAATATTTAGTTCTATTCATTTAAAAGATGATTTAATATACAATTAACTTTTTTAATAGTCACAATTATAAGTTTTTATTATATGGTTTAAATTTATATTATTTTCTCCAATCTCAATTTTAGAGGCACAAATAGACCTGTTCTTCTATTCATCAAGGAAAAAATCTTAACAATTTAATTTTTATAGTTTATGTTTTAACTTACTTTATCTTAAAAATTATTATTTTGAAATATAATTTTCTTGAATTCCTATTAATTTCTTAAGATTATTATATATCTATATATATTTATTAAAGAAAAAAATTAAAATAAATAAACATAAATTTTTAATATATCTATTAGACCCTATTTATGATGTTTTATGGCTAAACCTTTCAATTAATTTAGGGAAGTAATATGCTCAAACAATAAATGGAAATCCACATTTAACTACACACCATAAACATATCCCTAAATGAATATGAAATAATGACTACTATAAATAAATAAAGATTTCAATTAAACCACAAAATATCAACCAATTCAGAATTAAGATAACTTTCAAAATTTCTATAATTTTTGTGGAAATTTTAATAATGAATGTTACAAGAGATTACATA
>JARHVA010006561.1:392500-445000 GCA_037957365.1 Torreya grandis | reverse complement strand
CTCAAGGTAAACAGGCTCAAACTCTTCTCTACAAAGTGTTTACTTTGAACTGCCAACTAACCTCAAAACACAGTCATAAAAAAATGAAATTATGACACCTAAAAGAAAATAATAAAAGACTTAAAATGAAATAAAATTATCCCAAAACATACTTATTAAAAAATCCAATAAAAACACCATAATCTCTAATGGTAACTATTGGTCTTGTAAACTATTTTTTTGACCTTCTTTCTCACAGACCTTACTCAGCCAAAAAACTTATTTTGAATTCGAAATTTTTAATAATTTCACTAAATAAAAAACCTTATACTAATCATTAATAACACATATAATTCCAAAAAAATAACACCATGTTCATTATCTACTTTCACTTAATGCATATAGTCTCAAACTCATCGATGCAACTTGCTTACCCATAACTACTAGTTTCCCTTTAAGCATAATCATGGTGAAAATGACATTTAACACATGTATATGAATATTAAATGAATTAAAATAAATGTATATTATATTATTATATCATTATAACATTCATATATAGTAAGATAATATGGTCAAATGGAAATATTATGCAGACCAATCTCATAACCTTACTGTATATAGACAAGTCAACTTGCGAGCAAATGTTTCACTATAACAAATGACATTAAATATTTTTAAAAAGACATAATAATGTATTTAAAATCCTAAAAATATATCCATTTAGTTGGTTTCATCCCTATTCCATGATAGTATATCCCTAATCACCTTTTCACTACTGCCTATATTTCTCATTGTTTCCACCATTAGGCATGTTGGCAACTAGCTAACTTGGATGAATAGTTTAAAACTATTGAGGCATTTAACTTGAATATAAAACTTAATTTAAATTAAACATGAGTTTAAATACTCATCCTTCAATTTTTTTCAAACTTTGACTTGGTCAACTATGCCTATTATAACAAATCTTTAAAAAACTAGCACTTTCTTATAGGGTCTACTCACACACCTGACAAACCAATCACACCTAGATGTTCCTGCGAGAGTTTAATACAAACAAAAATCACTTAATTAGACATAAAATCCATTTTTATCAATTTTTAACAAATTGTTTCATATCAGGTCACTATTAGGGTTCTTTGAGGGTTTAAACCATTTTCCAGTATTAGCAATCATTCATAAAGCTTATCCCCTCATTCCAGAAACAAATGCACGTATATTTGAGATAGGAAACTTCCAAATATACCATAAATATTTTAGGTTACCATACATAGGTTAAACATTCTAATGAATACCAGAAAGTCCTTCTTGGGTTTGCATGCCTTCATTATGTGTACTCAATAGATCTCAAAATCAGTTTTCATGCCTTTTCTTAAAATTTATGACCTAAAAATACATAAATAACCTTTCTAAATGCTTACATGATCTCAATAATATTTAAATCTAGCCATAACCTCTCTCTCTCTCTCTCTCTCTCTCTCTCTCTCTCTCTCTCTCTCTCTCTCTCTCTCTCTCTCTCTCTCTCTCTCTCTCTGCTTAGTTAGACCTTGACCTGCAAATCATATCAAGGTCTCAAAATAGACTTGATGCCTCTTTAAATTTCATGTCCACCTTAATCAAAAAATCAATAAATATGTCTCATGCTAAAACATTAATTACATCCTTCATAGGCCTTGACGATAGACCATGATGCCTCATTAGGCCAGGTAGGGTCTATAAATAGTCTAGTTGTAGACTATATCTATAGGTCCTACCCTTTTAGGCTCATCCTAAAAATCACATGAGTGATCAAATTCCTCATATACAAGCTCAGTCATCCTTACATAGCCACTCATTCCTTTGTGAACTCATTTCACCAAGATGTCATACTCATACCTTCTCACAAGGTCTCTTCATGGTATGATTAGTCCCATGGCTAGGCTTCCTAGGTAGTTTAAACATGCCATCTGACTTTTAAACACTTATTAAGGTATATATACTTAATTTATATGATCATAAAATGTCAAAAAATCTCTCAGAATATTGTGCTTACTTAATTCACCAAACTTCACTGAGCACGCCTTCTCACAAGGTCTAAACTAGGTTTCTCAAGACACCTTATACGCAAGAGTTAGTATGTAAGCATGATTACCTTTATGATATAAAATAATTGGATTAATAATACAAAAATATCACACAATTTAAATAATCTCTTTTTTACCAACATGCTCTCAGGAACTCATGCAGACCTAGAGCCTCTTTGTGACAATATTGACAACATCAAGTTGACCTGAACCATGATATTGACCTTGACATCAACCAACAGAATAATCATTAGGTTGACATAAAATTATTTATTGAATTCAAGTTCTCTCTTGTCACATTAATTCCTTATCACATCAATCACACAAGCTCATATCTTATAGACCACTCACCATGCATCTTCATTAGATTTACCTTGACATCAATTACATCAACCTTGACATCAAATGACATCAACCTTGACATCAATGAAAAAAAATCTAAACAAATAGTATTCAAATTATTATAGTTATTTATATGGACTATATATAAAATTCTTTTAAATATAGAATTTTTATATGTTATTTATATTTTATCTTCTCATACTGTCTCTTTCATGAATGAAACTATCATTCTTATTAGGTACTCAAACTATAGTAGAAACTACAATATTGGTGTCATAGTCTTGGTCACTAAAACATGAATCACATCCTCCTTTGTAACTTTAAAATAATGGATTCCTTATGTATGATATAATGGAAGTGACAATGTGATGAACATGATGAATATAGTTTGATCCATATCCCACTATGTATCTTGTAGATGTTAGATTATTGCCAAGTATTTACTTAACATCAAATTTTGCGTATTATAAAATGGGTTAAATCAAAACTAAAGTTACATAAAGAGTTATATATCCTCAATTTAGAGATTAAAAATTAATAAATTAGCATTCATGTAAAAAGATCCTATTGTCAAATGTTTTATCATAACAAGTAATAAGTCCTTTTTTTGAAACATCAACCAAATTCAATGTATGGGAGAGTTGCATAGTTTATTAAATTCACAATGAATTGTTACATTGGCACCTATTTCATCCCATTCATTGTAAAACCATTATGTGTTTCTATTTGTTTTTGTTTAATTATTGGTTTTTCTCTCTCTATATGTTGACCCATTCATATAGATGAATATATGGTTATCTAATTCAAAAAATTGTTATTTCATTAGTACATTCTAGTTTAATTTAAGGTCTATGAATTTCCATGTATTTTATCAATTAATTTAATAATGGTTCATGAATAAAAACATGGCTGGGAGCCTTTTTCAGATCCTTCATTCATTAGTAGATAAAATGTCTACTATCAAGATCCATGGGTTTGTGAACAAAAAATCAAGTAGTTGTTTTGTTTAGGAAAATATATGATCAAGTAGAATAAAAACCAACATAAATAGTTGAAGACACATTGGCTGAACTCAATGACATTAATTTTTTATCACAAGATTTTTTGGTTTTGGTTTGCTTTGTTCAATTTTTTACATTTTTGTATGTTGTATGCCACACTAACTATTTAACATTTATGGTTTAAAATTGGATATATATATATATATATATATATATATATAACCCTTGTTACCATATAATAAAATAATACTTAAAATTATGTTAAATTGTTAGTATAATATATTACAAACCATATTTTTAATATATTATTATTTGTAACAGGTCTAACAACCACATGATTCTAGGAGAGAATCATGGGTTGTTGACTCCCTATTCATGGGTAATGGTTTGCCTATATGTTTGTATATATACCTATGGTTATGTATAGAACACAAATAAAATAATATATTGTTCGCTCAAATACTTTCCTATGTGTTCTTTGTATTTTTCTCAACTAAATATTTGCATGAGTTAAATATTTGCATAAAACTCCTTTAAGTTCAATAATTGGTATCAACATGGTAATAATAATGGTATGTTAATATTTGAAGGGGAAGTTCTAAAATTCCTTAATTTACCTAAGATATGAGACCATATGAGAGCAATATTTTGGAATAACATTTAGCATATACTTTTTTAGATTAAATTATTTTAGGTGTGAGATTAGATGTGTGACTATATTTTACAAACATTAAGGAATTGTTTGTAGTTTTTGAGAACCTCGACTATGTGAAAATTAGAATAAGTTTGTTCATTATTTTCTTCATATTGTCTTAACATAATTATATCCATCATCCATTTAAACTCTACCAATATCTTCTTGTGTATCTTGAGATGTCCTGTCATGCATTGAAGATCATATATTTGCTATAAAATTTCTTATAGATGGTGTTAAAGGAACCACTAAGAAACATATCAAGCCTATGATTATTCTAAACATGAGATTAATTTATTGGACGAAGTGATTTAATATGCATTACATATCCTTAAAAGTAGTTTTGTTCTGATCACGAACCACCTTAATTTATTGTGTATAGATTGTTCATCATTCAACATCTTTAGAATTTAAATAAAATTTAGGTGTAACCACTAATGTTGGAAATATAAGACTATATGTTCGATCAAGCTTATTTTATACTAAAGATATATTTTATTCATCATCAGATCCATAAATATAAGCTTTAAAGGTTTGAATAAAAAAACTCTACATATAGCATGATAACTCATATTTCTCTAGATTGAGGTATCTCGTTATCTGAATTCAATTTGGAGTCTATTTCAAACCTCTCGACATGGAGGCATCATATGCGAGTTATGAGTCATGCATCTACATATGCTAACTTATCTAAGTGGTATTCCTATGTCACTATCATACGTATTTTTGTTATAATGAGTTTATTAATATATGTCATTTCAATTTCATATGCTTAGTCTTGAGTTGTTATGTGTCATTACAATAATAGTTTTATATTTAAAATATTGAGTCATTAGTTTTTTCATATGTGTATCATTATTTGATCCATGTCAATAAAACCATTATATCTTAAGATTCATTTTTATGTTGAAATTGTCATAAAACCCATCTGATGTAGAGGATGTATTTTCAAGGTAAGTGACGTCCAGTTTGTAAGGAATATGTCAAAATTATAAGGGGGGATTTCTTCTAAATAAAACATGCATTAGAACTTTAATTGGAGCCTTAAAACCTGAATTTGTTGAGTAATAAATGACATGAAAGAGATTGTATGCAACAAAGTAAGGACATGCATTATATTGCTATATTGGATTGTTAATATTCTTTTGTTCAATTATAATTTTAAATTATAACTACGTAATTTATTTTGTAGTGTAATAATGTTAGTGAGGAGGGTTTCAATAATTACATAAGTAAAAAGTGCAAAAGAATTGAATGAATACAACTGAGCTCTGCAACCTTTTCATGTTCATGTACACATAGCCCCATAAAGAAGGTAATATAGGGTTTATGAGTTTCTTAAAGTTTTATGAAAATCTAATTTTGATATTGATTTTTTTATTCACCTACATAAGAAATAATATTTAATGTTTCTAGGTTATTTTTTTTATTTACTTACGAAGAGTTATATGAGTTTCTACACAATAATTAAATTACATGTAATTGAATTTGGGACTAGTATTATGTGTAATCTGTAATCACTCATATACATTGGTAAAGCATGTATGATATAAAATTACATAAAATAAGTTTAGAATAATGTGCATAATTGAATCAATGTATGATAACTATATATGAGCATGCATACTTCCTAGTTTTGTTATTTTCTAAAGTATTTTAGTGTTTTTGTATTTGTAAAATATTAAACTGAGAAAGAGGAATAAGGACACTAACCAATGACTCCATTTAGCGTATTACAATCAATAGATCCTATATTGAACAAAGGAATGGTGATCTCTTGTAAATGAAGAATGGCATGAAACTGTGTAGGTTTTGTTGCATTGTCATAGTCATATTCTATATAATTAGTGTCATTAGGATCATACTAATATGGATTGTTATAATCATCATCTACATTTTAAATTTGTAAAATGCCACTCATCCTATATTGTATCTTGATATCAGAAATGAAATGTCCCAAATTATGGTACTAGCTTTATCAATTTCTCTTTTGAAATATTTATTGTGTCATGTGCCTTTAGTGATATGCCATTACTTGTATCTATTTGTATGTAGTTGAAAGTATGTATTTGATTAGTTGTTCTTGCTTTGAAGAAACTTTATCTTCTCTTAAAATTGTGATCATTATACTTTCATGTGAAAATTTGACATGTTTTGCATCTTTGTCCATTTTTCTCCATTTCTATCATTTGTGATCTTCCTAATTCAATGTTATATTGTGCCAAACTAAGACATATGTGAAATACCACTGAACATGTTTTTGGCCCAACTATGCAATGAAATTCAATGGATCCAATAAAAGTTTTAGATAAATTAATCTTACCAAAATGTTGCTTATCATATCCAATAAAGTATAAGAGTCTCATGCTACAAACATTCATTTCTATAGTGTTGTTGTGTTATTGATAACCAAATTGGTACATTGGTTGCCATCTATGAGGGGATCAAGAATAAAAGGCTCTAGAAAAAAATGAATTATTTTTATTCAAATCCTTTGGAACCTTACTTGAAACAATATTTTTTATAGGCATTTCATGCTTTCAATACTCTTTTTTTAGAAAACATCTTTTAATTTATTTTTTACTTGTCTTGAATTTGATTTAATAACTTTTTTCTTTTTGTAATCCCACTTTTGGTTGATGTAATATTTGATTTGAAAATCATTCCCTTTATAATTTATTTTTTAAATATTTTTCCTTGTTTATTATTTCTTACTCTAACTCACCATGTTACACCTTTTCTTGATCTAATTTTTCCTTTTGAACCTTTTCTTACTTTGAATTATCCTTTGGTAACCATTTTTCTAATAATTTTGATTTTGTCACTTGTGCTTTAGGAGATGGAATCATAAGGTGAGTGAGTTGATTAAGTGATGTATCAATGATAGGATCACCACTTTCAATTATATTTCGTATTTCTTGATTCAATTCTAAATAATGATCTATATGATGCCGATGGATTATTTGACATGCACAATAATATTTTGATCTTGTTAGAGGATGTAGATGAAGTATTTTTATTAACTTATTTATAAAAACTACCATTAAAATATCAATTGAAATATTATTAGCCATTTTTATAGTTTTTAAATTACTTATTGTATATGTATTTTTTTTGTGGTTTTCATTTTGATATGAAATATTTTTAGGTACAACATTGCTAGATGGAGATGCAAATACATTATTAATACTAACATATTATGGATTCTTTACACATGTAATCAGATGTTCCACTAATGTGATATTTGAACTAAAAAACTAATTTTTATTTCAAAACTCTACTATTTACTTTCCCAGAGTGATGATTTTATCCTTTAGATCCTCAAAAACACAAACCCTAGGTGCTTCAGATTGAACATGCATATCTTCACCTTGAAGAGGAGATCTAGGATGTGGAGGGGTTTGAGTAAGGATATGTTTAACTTCATTTATAACTATAATATGGGATGCCTTACCTATTAGGATAATGATAGCATGGACCTAGTTATAGGTAAGGTAATTATCATAATCTTGTGGGTTAGGAGGAGGAGGAGGAGGAAGAGATTATTTTATATCTATAGAATATGACACTAAAACCTAGAAAATTATTATTATAACAAAATATATTAGATATAAAAAATATCCCAACATAAGGATCTAAAACCTAACAACATTTTTAGTTAGAGTTTAGTGACATTTGAATAAGAGATGAGTTCACCAATATGTTTTATTAAATTTGTGATGGCACAATCCTAAATGACAATACTATTCTACAAAATCAAGAAAATAATATAAAAATAATAACAATCAATAATTTGGAACTATTATATTATAGAAACTTACTAAAAATATCAAAGTGTAATGAAAAAATAAATACTTGGTTGAAAATTGTATTTACGAGAGGAATCAAAAGCTGAAAATTATTGTGTAGGGAGGTCTAACGACTAGAATCAGGAATCAACAACTATATCTAGGCCTAAAAAATAACATTGTGAAGAGAAAATTGGAGGGTTAAAACTCTTGTTCACTATTAGTTAGGAATTCAGGGTTTATAGGTTCTCTATGTCCTCATCTATAAGGCATGCACCTAGTGAAAGAGCTTGAAATCACTTGTAGAGACCATTGTATAACCAATTTTTCTTTAAAATCTTAACTCCTTATAATGTGAAGACCAATACCAATCAATTTTTAAAATGGTTCAATAGTTGAGTTTGGATGAGACCTTAACACCCAATGTGTTGAGCTCTCCCTACATACCAATACACCAAAGTGGAATCAAAATTCATGTTGTTCTCCCATGTTACGGTGGTGTGTGAATAACTAGTCCAATATACTAGATTATGGTGAAATAATTTTTTGATTAATTTCCTTAACCATGATTTGTGACCTGGAAAAAATGTGTCTAAACTTGATCTATAGGATAATAAGATTGTATGCAATCAAATTTAGGATAAATATGTGTTTTGATCTTAATTTACAATTATGATTTTGGCACTTTCTGATGATGAAGCCTCTTGTGTGAAAAATGGTTTGAAATGTGTTTATATAGTCATATATTTGAAATTAATTTAAATGGGGATCATTAGGGACATAGGCCAAACTAGAGAAGTGTATTATAGTCCTCTGGGGCACTTATCCAATGGGTGATTTAATCATGTTGTGTGTTAGATAGGGCTTAAAATATGTCTAAGGTTGATAAGAATAGGGATGATTACATTCAATTGTTGTTTTATTAATTTAGAAGAGTGTGCAATTTGGTCGAAAGTGATCAAAAAGGCCTTAAGATAGGTCTAGACCTAACTATGTGAGAGAGTGGTCAGAAGTAAATAGTTTTAGCTAAACTATTAATTTATGTGTCTATAGATTGCATTCATTACCAGAAAAGAGCTTAGAAAGGGGGTATTTATGGGAAATGCCTTTCACCAACCCCTCATAGGATCTTGAAAAGTGGAAATATCATAAGAGCTGAGACATGTATTGAATAACCCTAAATAAACTTAACATGATATAGTGTGAACTAGATCTAAGAGTGAAATAAATTAGGTAAACAACCATGTTCACACCTAAAAGTGAAAATTGATAAGGAAATAAACTTTTTTACAACAACATGAATATATATTGGTAAGGACAGTCATGGGATGGGATATTATTGAGAATTCTCTCACAAATATTCTATTAAACCTTACCAAACCTAGGAAACCAAGAATTTTATTAAGATTCTTTAGTACTTTTCAATCACATATGGTCTTAATCTTTGCAAAGTCAATACAAACCACATCAATATAATTTATGTGATTAAGGTATTCTAAGGATGCCTTTGCAAATTCAATCTTAGATGACTTGGAATATTACTTATCTTTGGAAAATATATCTAGCATAGAATCCATATGCTCAAGATGGGATTCCAATTAATTACTATAAACTAGAATTTCATCCAAAAATATAAGAAAAAACTTATGCTAGAGGTTTTTTAATATCTTGTTCATCAATTCTTAAAAGGTGGTTCAACCATTGATAATATGCAAAGGAATGACACCAAATTAGTAGTGATCCTAATGCATTATAAAGGTTATCTTATCCTGATATTGAAACTACATTAGAATCTATTAGTATCTTGATCTAAGTTCTATTTTTAAGAAATAATTTTCCTCATGCAACTCATCAAACGAATCATCATTCTTTGGCATTTAAAATTTATTTTTTATTTTTATTTTGTTCTGGGCCCTTTAGTCAATATAGATTCAATATGACCCATCCTTTTTCCTAGATAGTAAAACTAGAGTAGCATATGGGATCTTACTAGTGATGATGATGCCAATGTCAAAGAGTTAAATTATTAATTTATCTATTTATAACATTTGAAAATTCCCATACTTATAAATGTGTACTATCATTGGCCCCTTTGTCTAGGTTCAAACTCAATAATGTTCTCCAATTCCCTATTTGGTGGTATGCTCTTTACTAGATCCTAGAAAACTGCCTTGTATTTGGATAAAAACTCTAAAATCCATAGATCTTGTTCATTTGAGGTAGAATAATTCACATCTATATTGTATAGGTTAGCCATAAAAAAATTCCCCTTATTCAATTTTTTCCTCTAACTAGAATCAACAATTTTAATTTTGATTAGAGGTAAAGACTTGATAGTATAATCATGGTCCCCTTGATTAAATATTAAGAATCACTCATAATGATTGGTGGAATATGTTCCAAGTGAGTATAATAATTGAAACCTAAAACAATATACACACCCCTAATATCAACCACATAGAATCTATCTTTAAGGACATAATATACCATTGAAATATCCACATTATGGATTAATCCTGCACATTTAGTACTTTAGTGTCCTAGAACCCAAATGGGAAAAATTTTAGAATTGTCTAAATAAAGGCATAATTTTGAACTTGTTTCTTATTTAGAATATTAAGCATACTTCCAAGATTGGTCTGATCAATTTTTGGGATTAATTGACATGGTAAAATAACTTGAATGTGTCAAAAATGCCTAATCCTATCATTGCATAGATTGATAGAGATGGCTCCATCATTTCTAATATAGTAGGAAATGGATCTTTGGTTTCACATCCTAAAGTAGGGTTCAAGAGAGTTTCTTCATTTTATGAATTTGACTCTAGCTTAGAATAATATACATCCTCTACCATAAAGATATGTTTTTGGATTAAAAACATGATATTCACTCCATGGATTAGAAAACTTATGACATGGGTTTACAATAGTATATATAGGCGTAGAACCTCAACTTGGGTCTTTAGTTTTGTTATCTCAAGTAAAATATTTATAGACAATAGGTCGTACCATTTTATTTTTAGGACATCAATACATTTGTATTCTCTTCTAGATATAATAATGGCCCTTCCAAAAGATTCATATTCAAACATCCGTACCTCTATTTGAATATTGGTCCTCATGTTGGAAATATATAACTTTTGCACTAGTTTCAAATAAATCTTGGCCTTGGACACAAAAAATTTAAATTTTCCTATATAAGCCTCCACAAACATATCTTTATATAATTGGTGCATCAACTAGGTACCATATGATTCATCCTAGTTACAGTCAACTCTCTTATCTAGAGATTTGACAAAACCCAAAAAGTCCCCCTTTGGATACATAGAAACCCATCTTTTCCCCCAAGCTTGGGAAACACTATCCAAAAGTTGCAGAAACACATAATTCATCTCATCCTCTCAAGTCTTTATTTTTGGTACCCTAAAGGCTAGTTTAAATTTGTTCAACCATGTAGGGGCCTCTATTTTACCTATGAAAATATATAGTGGGATATTCATTTTTAGGTTAAAATAAAGGTGATGAAATTTTATTTATTCTTTCTCCTAAATTCTTTACTCTTCCTTTTCTTCATCTGGTGGATCCAAGTCCAATTTTCCCTAGATGGTTTTGTCATCATCTTCATTAAATTATTGATCTGGACATTTTCCTGATGAATAAATCTCTCTTATAATTCCTTAAATAACTAGTCAAATAACCCCTTCATTTCCTATTTGGTCACAAAATATGATTTTTTGCTTGGGTAAACTCCCCTTGAAATTTTTAGAGTAGTTACAAATAAAAAAAATGACTGAAGCTATGATACCACTTATTACATTCTAAATAATAATATAAAATGGAATTCCCAAAATATAGAGTGAAATATTGATATATAGAAAGAGGATGAGTGCACCTGCTTTCCCATCAGTGAATTATAGCTATAAATATAAATGTAACAAACTATCTCACATAATGGTAACTGTACCTTACATTAAACTTATATTCTAAAAAGATACAATATTTAAGATTTCTTCCCCATTTTTATTTAACCACTACAAACTCTAATTAACTCTTCACTAACTTATAACATAAACCTAACCTTCACTAATTATAAGGAAAATCTAAAATCTAATATCAAATAAATAATTTTAAGTAAATATAAACACATAAACATATATTCTATTTAAGCACACAACACAAAACTAAATGGAAACCATATTCTAAATTTCCAAGTTATGTCAGTGGAGGTGTAAATATTATTTAGGGAGATGAGAATTTAACTAATTTCTCATTCCATGCTTTTAATATTTATTCTCTACTTTGGTACAAGTCTATGCAAGAAATTTCATTAGATGCCAATTATAGGGATTTTGGCATTGAAAGAATGATTATATTTTAAATTCACATTCTTTTCTTTTTATCCTAACTTGAATATATTAACATTATATTAATATTGTAAAAACATAATTTTGTAAAGGCATTTTTTTTAAAAAATGTGTATAAATCTAAATAAAATCCATCGTTTGATTGTGCATTATATTTAGATTTAGATTTAACCTTCAAGAATTATATTTATGTAATTTATATATTTTTATGAAATCAAAACATTCATTTTATTATGTGTAGGCATTTAAACCCATATTTGTAAATGTGTATATTTTTGAAGCCAATCGCTTATTTGATCATGTATCTTTATATATCCAAATATTATATTCATATTTTGAAATTTGTAGCTTATGAGCACTCCTTCAAATCAAGTCTTTCATTTATTTTTGTACATACATTTCAAAGTAGATTTGGTATTCAAGAATTGATTAATATTTACCCTTTCAAATTTTAATGTTGCCTTTCATCACTCACTTATCTTAAAATGTAATAGGTGTGGCCATATTCTTGCTAAAATTCAAAAATCAAACTTGTTTTCAAATCTTATCTCACACTTATGAAACTAGGCTTGCTAAAAGTAGTACTTTATATTTAGCTACTTCAAAATATTTCAACATGAAATTAGCATAACAATCAATATAGTCTAATATTTCATAATAAATATTAATAAAACTTGTGAGATGTTAATCATTTAAGCACTCTTCTTAATAAAATTAAATTAGTTTTAACCTATTTAAAGTAAGAAAAAATTGATTGTAAAATTAACATACACAAAATAAATTACAATATGTTACAATGGTTAGAGAATATTCTAATGTATATAAATACTATCACCAAAATTTCCTCTCATTATTTTATTTAATAGATAAAAATTATATTCTTAAAAAACTTTTCAAAAATGATTAGTAGATAATTAATTAATTTAAATACAATTTAGAACACAAAAATTATTATAATACATAAATTTGTAATTCTAAATACAATTTAAACTAAAAAATCAATTCCTCAATGCCATGTTTCCCTTCTTATTTGAGAGTTTTCAATTATATCATTGGTGCCTGCCATGGTGAATTTAAAAATGTACATGGCAAAATCATACTCTTAGATTTTGGTCAAGCTCCATTAATTATAAACAAAATTATAAGAAACAAGATCATTTGAATTACCAATTGAGAATTCACCAATTGACCTCACTATTGGCCAGTAACTACCAAAATAATCTATTTAATTTCCTCATCAATTAATTTTATAATACAATATCAAAATATGTTATGTACCCTTGATTTTTAAGATGAGAAATTTATTTTTATTAGTTATAGATTTTTAATTTCATATATAGTGGGTTTTATCTTGCATAAATAAGGAAAATGAGATGTGCTTCTTGAGCCCATAGCTAAAAATGCAAATGAAACAATTTTAAATATTGTATAAACTCAGTGATGCAATATTTTATTGCATTACGCTCTGCCTCCCCATGGAGATGTTGGCAGACATGGATCTACATCTATCTTAGCTTCTAACCTGTGCACCTCTACTAGGATAGATGATAAGAGATTTGTATTGATTGAGTTAGCATATTGATGAAATATATCAATTTATGAGTTTGAGTTCAGTGTTTGTCTTATTGTCTATGTTTATTTTCTTTCAATCCCTTGTTCTTCTGAGCTATTAGCTTTTTAAATATTTGTCATTAGAACATTCTATGTGTTGTATATTATATCAACTTGTATTAGAGCAGAGATTAAGGAGAATAAAAGAGATCCTAAGGAGAAGAGCTCAAAATTTTCAAAAGGGGTTTGTTTTAAAACAAAAAGAGATCAAAGTTTTTAAGAGGAAGAAAATGAAGGGAGAATTTCTAGCAAGCTGAAAGCAAAGGAAGGAGAATAGTTTGTGGAGAATCCATGATAAGATTAAGTGGAAGTATTTCACAACCCCAAATTCTAATTTTTAATGGCAAAAATTATGATTTTTAGAGCATTAAAATGAAGACATTGATCTGTGCACAAGATATGTGGGATTTAGTGGAGAATGGATTCCCTGAGCCAACAAATCAATAGGGTTTTCAAGCTTTGTCACAAGCAGAGAAGGATTCACTAAAAGAAAATAAGAAAAAGGATGCCAAAGCATTACTTTTTATCTAGCAAGCAATGGAGGAATCGATCTTTCTAAGAGTAGCAACTACCAAAAGATCAAAACAAGCATGGTATAGTTTACAAACATACCAAGTCATAAACAAGGTGAAAATAACAAAATTAAAAATGCTTAGAAGGGACTTCAAAAATTTGTAAATGAAGGATTTAGATTAAATAGATTTATTCTTCACTCAGGTAATGGCAATAGTAAATTAAATTAGATCCTATGGAGAAACCATTCAAGATCAAAAAGTTATACAAAAAATACTTATAAGCTTGCCTACAAAGTTAAATTCAGTTGTAGTATCTATTGAGGAATTTCAAGATCTCACTCAACAATCACTAGATGAATTAATGGGATCACTCTTAGCACATGAGAAAATATTAAATCCATCATGGGCATCATCATTGGAGAATGCATTCAAAACTTAGATTTCATTTGGTAGAATAAGAGGGAAATCAAATTATAGTAGAGGAAGAGGATGTTTTACACCAAGAGGAGTAAGATAAAATACACAATTTGAAAGTCGAAGACTAGCATCAAGCCCACATACACATTCTACACCAACAAGAGGTAGAAATAATAGTTATTTTCATAGCCAACATCTAGGTTAAAAGTATGATAAAGCAAACATACAATGTCATTATTGTATAAGATTTGGGCATTTTACATTTGAATGTAGGAAAAACCTATATGATATGAATAAACAAAAGGTAAATTTTATAAATAAAAATAAGTCCAACACTAGTGAACAAAATACAATGTTGATCACATGTATTATTGCATAAAAGAGTTTTAAGGAGGTATGGTTTCTAGATATTAGACATAGTAATCACATGAGTGGGAGTAAGGATATGTTTGTAACAATGGATGATTCAATAAAATTAGAGGTAAAATTGGGAAATGATCATCAAGTATTAGTAATGAGAAAAGGGTTAATTAACATAAGAACTAAGCAAGATAAGAAGAAGCATATCCCAGATGTGTACTATGTTCCTAGATTATAACATAATCTAATAAGCATTGGGATATTAGTGCAAAAAAGGTATAAAATATAATTTAAAAATGGTGAATGTGTAATTTTAGGCAAGAAACCAAGCAATAGGTTGATTGTAAAATTTGAAATGACAAAAAAGGATGTTTCCTCTTAGAATCCAAAGTGAACTATTCTTAGATCCTCAAATATTTCAAAAGGTTGTTGAATTAGCTTTCAAAGCTTCATATAAAAATAAATCTTGGCTATGGCATTTGAGATTTGTTCATTTAAACTTCAAATTAATACAACTATTATATAGGAAAATAATGGTTTATGGATTTCCATCAATAGAGCCACATAAGAGAAAATGTGAGAGTTGTATACTTGCAAAGAAACATAGGCATAAATTTCCAGTTGGTAAATCTTATAGGGCAAGGAAACCACTTGAGATAGTCCATTCAAATCTTTGTGAACTGATGCAAACACCATCCATAAGTGGAAGTCTTTATTTCTTGACATTTATCGATGGTTTTAGCAAAAAAAATTGGGTTTATTTCTTAAAATATAAATCAGATGTGTTTGCCATTTTAAAAATGTTTAAGGCAAAATTTGATAAAGTGGACATTATATCAAAATATTGAGAACAAATAGATGTGGTGAATACATATCAAATGATTTTTCAAATTTTTAAAAGGCAAATGGCATAAGGAAATAATTTACATAAGGTATACTCCTCAACAAAATGAAGTAGCAAAGAGAAAAAATAGAACAGTTATGGAAATGACATGAAGTATGATAAAAGCCAAACACATACCAAATGAGTATTGGGCCGAAGCAATTGCATGTTTGTTATACATATTAAATAGATGTCCAACAAAATTAGTGATAAATAAAATACTAAAAGAAGCTTGGAGCAAAATAAAACATAATATTACACATTTCAGAGTTTTTGAATGTGTGGCATACTCCTTGATACCTCAAGAGTTGAGAAGGAAAATAGATGATAGAGGAGAGAAGTGTACATTCGTGAGATATAGTGAACAATCCAAGGCACATAAGCTATACAATCCTAGTACAAATAAGGTGATAATAAGTCACGACATTGATTTTGTAAAAGATTAATCATGAGATGGCTTCATAGACAAAACAACTACTATTGGAGCTAGTGTTCCACAAGAGAATACAATTTAAGTTGTGAATCCTACTACACAATCAAATGTTCCTACAATGCCTTTTAAGGTACCTACCACTCCAAATCCAACTATTTCAGGAAGTAATAACAGCAATGAGTCTTCTAATCTAACACTTACATCATTAATATCAAGGTTTATAAACACTTCAAAGAAGACACGTGATATAAGGGAGATTTATGATAAAATACAAGAGGCTGAAAATGCTGATTTATCTTCTAATTTTGCATTCTTAACACAAGCTGATCTCAATTTTTTTAAGAAGCAATTACCGATGACAATTCGATTGAAGCAATGGATAAGGAAATTCATTCAATTGAAAAGAATCAAACATGGGATCTAGTAGAGCTTCTTAAAGGAAAGGATGTGATTGGAGTTAATTGGGTTTACAAGACAAAGTATAATGCTGATGGGAAAATAGAGAAACATAAGGCAAGACTAGTAGCTAAAGGCTTCACACAACAACCTAGCATAGACTACAATGAAACATTTGTACTTATGGTAATATTGGATACCACTAGAATGGTCTTATCTATAATAGCTCAAAATAATTGAAAGGTTCACCAAATAGACATCAAATCAACATTCTTAAATCACATTTTAGATTAAGAAGTGTACATAAAACAACTACCTATTTATGAAATTTTATGACAAGAATATAAGGTATACAATCTAAAAAATGCACTATATGGTTTCAAGCAAGCTCCTAGAGCTTGGTATAGTAGAATAGATTATTTTTTCATAAAAAATGGGTTTAATAGATGTGGAAATAAACCTACCTTGTATGTGAAAGTGAATAATCAAGGGCAAATCTCGATAATTTATTTGTATGTAGATTATTTGATACTCAGGAGTAACATGTCAATTAACTCATTCAAGGCAAACATGGAAAGCAAATTTGATATAACTAATTTGAGGTTTATGAGATATTTATTGGGATATAGGTAAGTCAAAGTGATCAAGGCATTTTTTATATGTCAAAGTAAGTATGCTAGTGTTTTTTTGAAGACATTCAAGATGACAAAAGTAAATTCAGCCCTTACACTATTTGCATTCAGTTTAAAACTTAGTAAGGATGACAAAAGCCCTAGTGTTGATGTAACTTTATTAAAAATATTAGTTGGTAGCCTCATGTATCTAACCACCAAAAGACTGTATATCATGTATGGGGTTAGTCTCACTTCTAGATTCATGGACAAACCAAAGGAATCACATTGGAAAGCTCAAAAAATAATTTTAAGGTATATAGATGGAACAAAGAACTTTGGCATTTTGTATACATCTTAAGATTACTACAAACTTATTGGATATATGAATAGTGATTGGGGAGGTAACTTGGATGATAGGCAGAGTACTTTTAGATACATTTTCTATCTTGGATCCAGTGCTATCTCTTGGGCATCAAAGAAATAATCAATTATGACACTCTCATCAGCGGAAGCAGAATATGTAGTAGGGACATTAGTAGTTTGCTAAGTAGTATGGATGAGAAGAGTAATTTCATATTTAAGGCATTTACAAGAATAACCTATAAAAAATTATTGTGATAATAATTTAGTAATTTCTTTATGTAAAAATCATGTTTTTCATAAACGGAGCAAGCATATTGATACAAGTTATCATTTTATTTTAGAATTGGTGTAAAATGGAGATATATATCTTGAATTTTCTAGGTCTGAAGATAAACTTGTTGATATATTTACCAAGCCACTTTCAAAGAACATGTTTGAGCATCTTTGAGAAGGAATTGGAATAGCAGACATACATGGTAGTGAAGACTAAGGGGGAATGTTGGTGGACATGGATCTACATCCATCTTAGCTTCTAATCTCCCTACCACATCATCTACAACTCAGTCTATTTTGATTGCATACCTATGTTCTATGGTCACACACTCTATTTCTTGCTGAGTCTCTCTCTTTTCTTTCTAGCAGTTTCAAGAATCTTCTAGAATGCATTCTATAACTCTATTTATTATGTATCTTTTGTGTGCTTGGTTATATATATATATATATATATATATATATATATATATATATATATATATATATATATATATATATATATACGAGGCATAAAAACACAGAAGTGAAGCTATTGAAGTTTGGATTTAGAAAACAAATGGAAGAAATCTACGCACCTCTACTAGCATAGAGGATAAGAGACTTGTATTGATTCAATCAGCATATTAATAAAATATATCAATTTCTGAGTTTGAGTTCTATGTTTGTCTTGTTGTTTGTGTTTATTTTATTTGAATCCCCTATTCTTCTAAGCTGTTAGCTTTTTTAAATATTTGGCATTAGAACATTTTGTGTTTTCTAAACTCTATCAGGATGATGCCTTCCAGGTTAATGTCTATTTCTCTATTTTTATGACCAATCGGACAAATGTTCCAAAATAGTCTTATGCTTTAATTTATTGGTGTTGAGATAATTGAAACTCAATTAAAATATAATACCATTTTTTGGTATTTTTTATAAGAGCTTCCTAATTTTGTGGATGTTGTTTTCTTTTACCCCTCTAAAATTGTCATAGCTTCAACAACAACAACAACAACAACAATAAAAACATAATAATAATAATAATAATAATAATAATAATAATAATAATAATAATAATAATAATAATAATAATAATAATAATAACTCACTCTATTTTGTTGTCTTCTATTTTTATTAATAAACTACTTCTCTATTGTTTCGTCATTTGGAGGCCATACAAACTTTACAGGGACTTGGGTTGGATCTAAACAATATTATTCAAAATATGATTTCAATACTATTGTTATCCTAAAACCATATGGAAATAATTTCAAAATATATTTAATGTTTGAATTTGTGGATAATATGTTCAAAATTTGTAAACTTTTTAAATTTTATTATAGTTATTTGAAAAATCAACTAATGAGTTGACCAATTCATACAAACCTAATAACAAAATAAATAAATAAAACCAATATAATATTAAATCATAAATGACCCAACATTTTTTATTAAATAATAAAACTTACATACCTATATTTACATATATTATATTATAACACTACCAATACACAAAATATAACATTACTATTTATAATAATAATAATAATAATAATAATAATAATAATAATATTTAATTATGAAATAGATCCCAACTTCTCTATTACCTAATACCAAAATCAAGTAAACTAAATTTTATTTTAATATATAATGAACTAATAATAAATATGGTCATAATAAAGACAGGTAAATGAAATTTTATTTCCATATATAATATAATAAATATGATCATAGTAAGGGCATGAAAATCACTTATATACTAGAATGTTGAGTCTATAAAGAGAGCCAATCCATGTTTTACAATGAACGAGCTTATTCATCACATACACTTGCATTTTTTGACTATCTGAGCAAAACTAATATCTTTTACTTATTATAATGGCCAAACTCAATAATTTAGTTCTTCCAAAATAACATGACATAAATCATTTTTGTCCATCATAAACAACAAAGTAAACTGAGTAAAATCAGACTAGCAGTTACCCCTATGGTGCAAAAAAAGTCAAAGGTTTGAAAAAACCATGAGTTAAAAAATTGAAACCACTCTCAATTAACTTGAAACAATGAATTACTAATAGTGAAAAATATTGTGTGTGAAAATACTCTATTAATGAAAAGATAAGATTATGGCAATATTTGTACACAATTGCTTTGTCTCTATTAAAAATATTATGTGTTTTTTAAATTTGAAATAGCTAACTAGTTGGCTGATGTGTATTGAAGTGTTAGATCATCCATATTTTCAATGAGTGTTAATGTTTAATTGTATAATCACTTAGGCACTTGAGGAAAAGAATTTGAATTCCAAGTTTCTGCCCAATTAGGACCATCTCGATATATATAGAAGCAAATCCTCATATCAACTCTTTTATTTGGCATAATGAAATTTGTGTCATTTTGTTAGGACTTGAACATAGGATGTGTGTGATGAAAATGATAATAAACTATACAACAATACAAAAAATCATAGTAAAAAATAACTATGAACACAAAACAATATATAATAGAAGAGCCAAAAACTAAATGATGCCACACAATAAACAAAACCTTTTATTTTCTTTTTCTCACACCCAAAATCAATTACAAATTCCTCTATAAATAGATGCCTTAAAATTCTCTAGAAATACTTTGCATTCAAAAACATGCATAGAATGTGGATGATGGAGGATAGATTAGATTGAGGTCGGTGGAAGAGAATGGCAGTGAAAATCTTCCATTTTAAATGCTACCATTGGGAGAAACTTTCATATTAAATGTTGTTTGACATATGTGATCTCCTTTCTCTACAAGCTTTATTACATGCCTTTATTTATTTCATGTCATGTGTTCAACATTCTCCCACTTGAAGAAAATGAAGGGTCCTGAATAAGCGGTAATCTTCAAGCCACCACCAGGCCTACCATGTCTCTACATAGCTCATGTTTTTATCTTGGTAGAATTTTAGTGAGCATATCAATAGGTTTATTATTTGTATAGATATTTTTCAAGGATAACTGTCCTTCCTCCAACACATGCCGAATCAAACGATACCTCAAGTCAATATGTTCGTTTCATGAGTGAAAATTTGGGTTTTCTCCAAGTAAATGGCACTCTGACTATCACAATATAGCACATACTTGTCTTATTTTATTACTATCTCTCCTAGGAATCACTACATCTAAAACATCTCTTTGAAAGCTTCTATCACAGCTATATACTCTGCCTCTTTTGTGGAGAGATCTACTATTCATTGTAGCCTGGATACCCAAGATACTGCAGCACCTGCAAATATATACAAATAACCAGTGGTGGACTTTCTAGTATCTAGGTCTCTAACCATATCTGCATCTGTAAATCCTTCCAGTACCATATAATTATTGCTAAAACATAAACAATAATGATTAGTACCCTTGAGATACTTGAAAATCCACTTTATTGCTTGCCAATGTTGTTTTCCTAGATTTACAAGGACACTGCTCACTACTCCCACTGAATGTGCAATATCCAAATGAGTGGATACCATGGCATACATCAAGCTACCAACTGCTAAAGCATAAGGAATATATTTCATTTCTTCTTCCTTGTCATCAAAAGGGCATAAATCGACACTCAATTTGAAATGAGGAGCAAGAGGTGTACTAGCTACTTTGGCATCCTTCATATTAAATTTGTCTAGCACCTTTTCAATATATTTTTCTTGTGACAGCCACAATTTTTTCTCCTTTCTATCATGAATGATCTTCATACCTAATATTTGTTATGATGGACCCAAATCCTTCATTCCAAACTAACTACCTAAATACCTCTTTAACCTATTAATCATATTCTTATCCTATCCAACAACTACCATATCATCCATATATAATAATAAAATAATAAAATTTCCCTGATCATATCTCTTGATGTAGACACAATGATCAACATCTAGTATATTAAAACCATGCTTCAACATAAATGAATCAAATTCCTATACCACTGGCGAGGTGCCTATTTCAACCCATAAAGACTCTTCTTCAATCTACAAACCAAGTTTTATTTACCTTTTATTTTGAATCCTTATGGCTGCTCCATGTATATTTCCTCTTCTAAATCTTCATGAAGAAGGTTGTCTTTACATCTAATTGTTCACCCTCTAAGTCTAAAGCAGCAGTAAGACCAAGAATAACTCTAATGGATGTCATTTTAACAACAGGTGAAAATATTTCAGTGAATTCAATACCTTCTTTCTGAGCAAATCCCTTCACTATCATCCTTGCTTTATATCTTTCCTTCTTATGGTCACCCACATGCTTGATCTTGTACACCCATTTGTTTTTCAGGGCTTTTCTTCCTTTTGGAAGCTTTACCAACTCCTAGGTTCTATTTTCCAGCAAGGACTTCATTTCTTCCTCCATTGATTTCTTGCATTCTTTGCTATGCTCATCTTTATAAGCTTCCTAAAAACCATTAGGTTCACCTTCATTAGTTAACAAAACATATTATGAGGATGTATACCTTTGTGAAGGCTTATGAGACCTAGTGGATCTGTGAACTATGGTGTTGTGTTTCTGGGTTGAATCTCTTGTAAAGGCTCCTACAAGGTTTCTTCTTTTTTTTGTTCCACATTTTCCTCTTGTTGTTCATCATACTCTTGATCTTGATTCCCATGTTCTTGCATTAGTGGGATATTTTCTTGTTGTTCTTCAAGCCTGTCAACAATTTTCTTAACCTCCAGATTACTTGTAGTCCTCTTAAACATCTATAACTCATTAAATATAGCATCCCTACTTCTAATAATCATATGTTTAACTAGATCCCATAAATGATAACCAAATTCTCCATCCACATATCCCAAGAAAATGGATTTCATAGAGTTAACATATAGCTTAGTTCTATTCTCTTTGGGAATATGCATAAATGCTTCACATCAAAAGATTTTCAAGTGAGAATAATTCACCTTCTTAACAGTCTAAACTTCTTTAGGGATGGAGACATCCAAGGCTATAGTAGGATATTGATTTATGAGATAACAGGCTATCCTCATCGCTTCTGCCCAAAAATGCGTTTCTAAACTAGAATTTGACAACATAATCCTCACCTTCTCCTTGATATTGTGATTCATCCTTTATAAAACACCATTCTATTGAGGAGTACCAGGGACAGTCTTCTCATGCTTAATTCCAAACCTGTTACAATATTCCTTGAAAGCATTTGACCAGTACTCTCCACCATTATCTATCCTCAAGCACTTGAGTAATTTGTTAGTTTCTATTTCAATAGTAGCATGGAACTTTTGAATGATCTCAAATACATTATTTTTGCTTTTTATGAGGTAGGCCCAAACCTTTCTAGATACATCATTTATGAATGTTACAAAGTATGATGCTCTTGCTAATGATTTAATATTAGCAAGCCCAAATACATCTGAGCGTATCAATTCTAATAAATTTTCCTTCCATTAATGACCACCTCTTAGAAATGAAACTCTTCATTTCCTACCATAAATACAATGCTCACAAAGACAAAGATTATAAGATTTCAAACCTGGTAGAAATTTTTTGCCCATGAGGATTTTTAGGCTTTTGTCACTCATATGACCCAAGCACCTATACCATAGATCTGCTGAGTTTCCCTCTTTTGCAAAAATCATTCGTATCTGATCTTTCTATCATTATTGTCAATGTATACAAAGTCCTGGTCTTTAGTCCTTTAGCCATGGCCAATGCTCCGTTGCTGATTTTCCAGCCACCTCTTTCACAAAATAGCCTTCATCATCCAATCATCCCACAGATATCATGCTCATGTACATTTTTGGTATATGCCTAACCTCTTTTAGTAGGATATCTTGTATTTCGTTCACCTTGATCTTGACATCTCCCACTCCAGCAATGCTGCAAAAATGAGTATTGCCCAAATGCACTCTACCATAATTGCCAAGATTATATGCAACAAGATTCTCTTTGCATGGAGTTACATGGTGAAATACCCTAGAATCAAGGATCTAATCAAAGCTACTACTAGATGTATACAAACATGCATATTCTACTAAAATAGTAAGTAGAACATCTCCATCTATAGCTACAACAGTGGTCTCACCTTCATTTGTGATAGTTGGCTTCTGATTTTGATCTTTCTAGCTTCACTTCCAGACTCGACACTCTCTCTTCACATGCCCTAGCTTTCCACAATGATAACAAGTGATCCTACCCCTTTTTGAATTGGATCCACCTCTTGATCTTAGATGAACTCAATCAGTTCTCCTACTGATGATCAGCTAAGACTAGAGCTTCTCCTCTCTGAGTTTCTGAAATTGACTTTCATCACAACTCCTCATTTATTATGTTACAGCTGACATCATGAAACTTTAGGGTTCCTACAGGGGTTGAAGTGCTCATAGCAATGATCAAATTTTCCCAGTTGTCTGGCATAGAACACACCAATAAAATAGCTCTAATTTCATCATCCAAAATAATTTTAACAGAGGCAAGTTGACTAGTAATGATATTGAATTTATTTAAATGTTCTACGACTGAAGCGCCCTCCTTCATCTTGATTATATATCCTCTTCATTAAAAACACCTTGTTTGATTCCGTGTTCTTCTCATATAGATTATGAAGCTTTTGCCATAGTTATGTTGCTGTCTTCTCTCTGGCAACATTAATATACACATTTTTACCTAGATATTGATGAATGGTTGCAATTGCCTTTCTATCCAACTTTTTCCAATCTTCATCCACCATCATTGTGGGTTTGTTTGATATTCCCTCAATTGGTAAATATTGATCCTTCAAAATCAGTATATCCTCCATTTGGGATTTCCATAAGGTAAAATTAGCCCCATTTAACTTTCCCATATCGCTAACTGCTGCTACCTTCATGCCTGCTCAACGAAGGCCTACACACACCAAACCTTCCAATAACCTAGTTCTGATACCAGTTGTTAGGACTTGAACACAAGATGTGTGTGAAGATAGTGATAAGGAAATATACATCAGTACAAGCAATCATAGTAAAAAGGAACTATGAACACACAGCAATATATAACAGAAGAGCAAAAAAACTGAATGCTGCTACACAATAAACAGAACTTTTTCTTTTCCTTTCCTCACAGCCAAAATCGATTACAGATGCCTCTATAAATAGAGGTCTTAGAATTCTCTAGAAGTACTTTGCAGTCAAAAACATGCATAGAATGTGGATGATGGAGGACATATTAGACTAAGGTCAGTGGAAGAGAATGGCGGTGAGACGCTTCCAATTTAAATGCTACAGTTGGGAGAAACTTCCATATTAAATGATGTTTGATTCAGGTGATCTCCTTTCTCTGCAAGCTTTACTCGATGCCTTTATTTGTTTCATGTCATGTGTTCAACACATTTAATCTACAGGATTGTGTGCAGATGAGCAGAGTTTGACGGAAAAGTAGCCTGACAAGTATGGAAAGCGATTAGAAACAGAATTGAAGGAAAATAATGAATTTTATGATGATGAGATTGGAAACGATCTGGGTTTGACAGTAAGGCTGGAGATTGTTTAAAGGAAATTAAGTATTGGTTCACTGCGTAGTGCCTTTGAAGAATCTATTGGCAGCCGGTTGCAGAACTTCAGTTGAGCCATTCTACCTATAGTAGAGATAGTTTAGGGAACAGTCTAGTTGCCAAAAAAAACTATATACAGTTGCACCCCCCTTGCAGCCCCCCTCCCCTCAATATAGATGTATTGATTAACTCTATACAGTGGCCCTCTATATAAAGTAACTCCATGAATGTGAAATCGTCTTGGTTGAAGCGAGTGCTTAAATTTATTCATGGGATCTGTTTACAGCCTGATAATTATTGAGTCTGTTATAGTGTGAGACTGAACCAAAAAAGTAACTGATAAGATGAAATGATGAGTAGGTCATCTATTTTTCTTGAAGAGACAGAGGGCGTAGGTGAGATTGGACTGAAATTTTTTGTCGTGCACCTTTCACATCAATTTTACTTAGTGCTGGAAACGAAACCTGCGGGATTTATTTTTCCACTGGGTAAAAGATTGGCGTCCTGTTTGCTGCTGGATCTGTGTGATGGTGTTGTAGAGAGTGTGTTTTGGAAGGATCCTCATTTTTGATGTTCTTTAAATTGAACAACAGAGACGGCTTGTAGGACTCACCATATGCCAAACATGAGATAGATGTTATGGTATGATTAGGTACACCTGCATCTCTTTCTCCTTGTTACTCTTTCTACGTTTGAACCAAAATACCGCTATCACCATTGACTTATTTTCAAACAAACTGCTAATATCTCTACGAAGACCACATCAAGTCAAACAAAGTCTGTCACCATTAACACCAGTTGCTTCAATGTTACTGTTTATATAGCACAACGTTGCCTTCCATCCATGGTCTTCACGAAAACTGCTTGCCACCTCGCACCAATTGTTTTCTACTATCGATAAACCAGGCTGTTTATGAAGAGATATGCCATTTTATCTCTTTGTGAAACGAATCTTGAGAGTGGGGCCAATTTACAGCATATCATTTTTCCATTTTTTTATTCAATGATAAAACTTACAGGCTTACATTTACACACACTATAGTATAACACTACCAATAAAGAAATTATAACGCTACCATCAAAAGAACAGAAACATTAACGGCTGTTGGATGACCATGTCTAATGGCAATTCTTAGAAAGCAAAGAGTCAACTATTGGCTTTTAAGCTGTGGAGTAGTTTCACGAAATCATCTACATATTGTTCTTCACATGCTTGGCTTCCCTCGCAATTTAGTCTTGAACAAATTTCCCATTTCTGCAGCCTTGGACCTCACATTTCTGCCCTCTTCTTCAACCATAATGATCCTCAAAGCTTTGCAGACATCCCATCTGCTTATAGATCCATCGCTTCCTCTCTCCACTTCAACACCCACTTGCAATTCATTCACAGTCAGTTGAGCAATTAATCTCTGATCCAACTGAATGGGCAAAGCAATCAGAGGCAAACCAACACCCATCCTTTCCATCTACGAGCTCCACCCACAATGAGTTACAAAGGCCCCTGTAGATGGGTGCGACAGAATCTCATGCTGAGGAGCCCACATGCTCAAAACCATTCCTCTATTCGTCACTCTGGATTCAAAACCCTCAGACAATGAAGCTGACACTCTCCTTTGAACTTCATCCATTCCTTCGTCTAAGTAGTTTGGAAAACGCAGTATCCACAGAAATGGCTGCAAACTAGCCTCCAATCCTTCGGCTATCTCCTCTATCTGCTTCTTCGACAGAAAATATTCAGTACCAAATGACACATAAATAACAGAAGCAGACCTTAACTTTTCCAACCATCTCAGACACTCATGCTCTCCATGAGTATTCTATTTGAGAGGATAGGACGAGGCAGAAAAGCACCCACAGGAAAAATCAAATTTCCCGTCACCTGCTGGAAATACTCGAAAAAATTTCCCTCTAGCTCATAGCAAGCTTTTATAGCTATTGCAGCGCGATCATAATAACAATCAATCCATAGATCTATATTTTTCTCGCCGTCTAGAATTCTGTAGGTGTAAAAGGGCAGTACAGAGCCCATTTCGTAGGGTTGATATTGAATTGCAGACGATAGAAAATCGGGAGGCGGTCGAAGTAAATCATCGGCTGTGATTTCTGCGCCGTGAGATCCTCTCGCAGGGGAAAAACGATGGGATATGCAAGCCGCGCATAGTTTATGAATACTATCGTAGTAGTGGATGAATTAGGCTTTCAAATCTTAGTAGTGGATGATAATTTAGAAAACAAAGTTAGGCTTTCAAATCTTAGTAGTGGATGAATAGAATCATCATTTTTTAATTGGATACTATTATATTTTTAGGATCTTTTTGTATGATCTTGACAGAGAAAGGATATGAGCATACGATTACGGTCATCCTAGAAACATTCTCTAATTGCTCTGAATTTTCTAGGTTTTGTTTGTGTTGTTGTCTAGTCACGTTTCCCATTGTTTTCATCTTCAGAATGCTTCCATATTCCTAAAAACTAAGTACTTTTCTCATATCAACTTCTTTCCACATTTAATGTATTCTATAGTATTCTTTTATGTAATTATGTCTAATTTTTTTCATCAAGGTAAATCTAGATAGATCTGAATCTCATCTTGTTTTATGGTTAGAAGTATCTTATGTTGATGTAAAACTAATATACCATGTTAAGTTTTGGTGAACCCATTCCTCTTATATCCCTTATGGTTAGGTATTAATTATATTGTGGTGGATTTATTTTTTTCCAGGTTTCCTTAACCCTTGATGTGTTTTAACTCTTATTATGGTTAGAGCTTGTATGTTCCTAGTCTTTCCTTAGCTTAGTATTTTTATTATTATTCTTAGATCTATTTATCCCTAATTTTTGTGTGCCTCTAGTCTTGTATTGTATTGTGATTGTGCTTAGCATACATGTTTCATTTTCAAAATTTAAAATATTGATTCTAATGTGATTGTAAATGGTGTACCTTTTTTTTTATGACAATGATGTGCAAGATATGTATGATTTTGATGATGATTATGATTATGAACTTGAATTATAAGAGAAAACTATAGATGATTCAATTGAAAATATGAAGACTTATGATAAGAAGAATCTTAATAATATTACTCAAATTAAAAACTTATTTAAGCATTTTACTTGTAAAAATGTTCCATGCCATTTAATTTCTATGATGCCCAATGTTAAAAATGTTTTTGTTTATAGCCCTGCTTTTCATACTAGTGATCTAAATTCTTTGAATGATTGTGCGCTTTCTCATGTTTTACCTATTCAATATAATTCCAAAAATTCTACAACCCAACCACCTAATGTACCTTTACATCCTTTTACTATTGTACATCATCCATTAACTTCTCCACTTACGATTGAATCAACATCTATGCAAACTTAGAAAATAACTACTATGATGAATACGATAAGTTATTTAAAAATACAAGTTCAAATATTATCTCTATGGTTTCTTTAAATATTTTTAATACATTAGGGTGATTTACCACTAACAACATGAAAAAAATAAATGTGTAAGGAGGTGTAATATAAATATAGTCCAAGAGTGAAACTCAGATCATCCTCATGGTTGTTAATAGTAAATGAGTATAAACTAAACCATCTGAATAACAATTAACTATGAAAAATAATGAAACCAATGAAATGAACACAAGTTGGAAAAAAATTGGAATTCTAAAAGTGTAGTAGTGATTTAGAAGTGATGATGATACCTTTTCTAAAATATAAAATTGTGTTTATCAAATAAAATAATTGGCACTTTCTAGCTTCTTCCTGAATATGTCGTGATTCATATTTAGCCATAAAATATGCCTTCCATGTGTCTATGACAAATGTGCATAATTCTAGACAATAAATATTCTTTTACCACTGTGTTATCTAATGTCATACAATATTGTGTCTTCACCATTATTAGTTTGTGGGAAAAATGCATGATTTGATATTTATTTTTCATCTTGACTTAATTTTCAAAAACATCTTAAATCAATAACAGGGAAAGGGTTATGGGTCAAGAAACATGAAGGGAGTTGTAGCTTAAATTAACTTTTTAGGCTTATGCAGTGTAAGCCCTACGTTGTTAAAGGGTTTGATCATATTAAATTAGAATATAAAATATGCAATAAATATAGACATTGATTTGTGAAGGAACTGATCTAAATTGATATTTATAATAATAATAATAATAGCAATGAAGGAGATAAAATAATATGTTGCTAGAAATTGACTGGAATGAAAGAAGCAGAGGCTAAAGACTGGTATAGGAGATATTAAGAGTGTCACAAGTAGGATATAGGTTTCAAAAACCCTTTTTTACAATAGCACCCTACCCTACATGGTAGATTTATAGTGTTAGTGTCCACTTATGGTGTTAGTGTCCTCTTTGTAAGAACTATTTTGAGCTTCTCAGAGCACTTGTGTCTGAGTCTACCAAGATTGTTCTTGTGTGGACAAAATTTGCTTCTATAATGTCCCCTTTCAAGACCTTTAGCCTATTCTATTCCCCATCGGCTAAGGGATATGGCAAGGGGAATAATTTTAATAAATAAGGGGTTGCTAAAAAGTGATTTTTATCATTTGACATTAAAAGGCAATTTTATTATTTATTATTTAATTGACCCTCAAGTAATTTTGATCATTATTTTGTGATGACAAAATTAGATAATAAATTAAAAGGACACTTTCATGAGGACTTGACCCTCAATTAAAAGTCCTTAATGACTTTATGTAAAAAGGACACTCTCATGGGGGACTTGAATCTCAATTAAAAAATCCTTAATGACTTTAGGATTAAAGAGGTATATCTTTACCAAATAACCCTCTCAAGTGGTGCACCCACCTTAGACGAGTTGTAAAAATAGATTTGGAATATTGTAAATGGATCTTTTTGTCAATCAATCTTATTTTCAGGTTATTGGAGTTCTAATCTTGAATCAAGGCGCTTAGAGTTCCAAGGAGATCTTGAAGAGGAAATTTCACTTCAGAAATTATACATACGCCGAGTTGATTTGATATTTGCTGATTTGAAGAGGATTTTTAAAGAAGATCCAAGGGCAATTTTTTTTGTTTATTTACAGATTTTTATTTTTTTAGGGTTTGACTACACAAGTTTAGATCTAGGTGACATTCACCTGAGGAAAATTTTTAATGATTGTTTCATTTGAAAGATCACATTTTTATCTTCAGTTCAAGATATTATTTGTTCATAAATTTTGAGTATTTTTCAAGTTGCAAAATTTACAAGTTTCAGCTACTATTTTTGTCATATAAAATCAAAAAATAAGATTTTTGCAAATATGATTATGGAATAATGTTTAGAATATTTTTATCCGTGTATTGATTTAATTTTGTAATTTTTGTAGCAGTTTTGAGGCAGAAATCAGCCCCAAATCCTAGTCTTCTAGGTCTTTCGGTTATTTACAGTTTATAGGAAAATATTGCAATAAATTTTAGTTTAATAAAAATTTTATTTTTTAAATAACTTTTGTGTCTAAGTTGAGATTTAAGGCATACCATTTTTGTTTGGTTTGAGCCCAAAAAGGGACCTTACAGTGGTATCAAGGCTTTGATTCTGCCATCTTGAGGGTTTGTGGATGCAAAAGGAAAAAGAAACCCTATATTATAAAAGAAGGAATCAAATATCACATGAAGAAGACATGGAAGAACAAAATCAACTAAGGAAGTGTTAATTGATCTAAATCAAGGTCAAAATGATCTCAAGGACACCCTGGAACAATTTCTCAAAGACATGGGAAAAATGTGGCACCTTAAAGAGGAGGTTCAAAAAATGAGAGGGCTTCCAATGAAAGGGTTTTTCCAAAACCTAATCATATGTTTCATTCAAATTTTCTACAGAAAGATCCCATTGAAGAAGTAGAAAAACTACCTAAGAAAGGTCGAGATCTCACCAATATTGAAGAATATAGCCTTATGAGTGATGACGTGAAAAATAGACTTTCTTTCAATGAATTTTATGATCTTAAGGCTTAAATTAATGGTAGGAAGAAATAATATCAAGGCACACCAAGGAGGGACATCCAATAAAGGTTGGGAAAGGTAAATTTACCTTCATTTGATGGATCTAATAAAACTTCTATTAAGTCTTGGTTATTTAAATTAGAGACATATTTGTCATTAAATTCAATGTATGAAGAAGAAGACATAAAATTAACCATTTTGCATTTGGAGGGTATTTCTCATCAATGGTGATACCATGGTTTGCATATTGAAGGACATGAGTTGATTTGCACAATGGAAGAATTCAACAAAAATATAATGGAATGATTTGATAGGAGGGATCCCAAGATCCATTTTTATTTTTAATTGGCTCAATCGAACCAAGATAAAGATGTGGAAAGGTATGTGACTAATCTTCAAAGCATAGCTTTTATGGTTTCAGATGTAAGCAAAAGAAGACTTGTTGTACTTTTTTTTGAGGATTTGTTGGAGCATTTAAGAGGCTTGTTGGTAAGAGCATTTTATCCCCCTTCTCTTCAAGATGCTATCACCAAGGCATTTGATTTATAAGGATCATCTTTTAAGGGAAAATTTGGGCCTAAGGTATAGCCAAAGACAGCCACAAGTGAGCTAAAAAAGTTGAAAATTCAAGGGAAACTAAGTAAAATAATAAGTGGACAACCATTTAGAGGTCAAAGGCCATCATTGATAGAGAATAATGGGCAACAAAAGAGGACATTCCAGCCAAGG
The DNA here is from genome assembly GCA_037957365.1 of Torreya grandis. Lineage (NCBI taxonomy): Eukaryota > Viridiplantae > Streptophyta > Pinopsida > Cupressales > Taxaceae > Torreya > Torreya grandis. Next base: position 412,742 of record JARHVA010006561.1, on the reverse strand, counting down.
GAAACACAAGAAAAAGGATTATCCAGTGACAACAAAAGATACATGCCAAGAATTGAGATGAGAAGAAAGAACTTACGTTATCATTGCAATGATCAATGGACACTAAATCACAATTACTTGGGCAAAGTTAAAGTGTATTATATTGTATTACTTCCTAATTTTGAAGATGATGGAGACAATGTTGATGAAAATATTAAAGGAAAACAAAATGGAGAAAATATGGATAACACCCTTGCTTTTATTTTTAGAACTCCCAAATACAACTCATTCAGAGTAAAAGGTATGTTGAATGGAAAGAAAATTATTGTTATTATTGATAGTGGTGCTACTCATAATTTTGTGGATCAGGGTTGGAAAAAAGGATGGCTTTGGAAGCCAAGGATTTTGAAGGTTTCAATGTCATGGTTGGGTATGGCTTTACCATTCCATGCACACAAAAAAATATACAACTTAATTTCATATTGGGTGACCACAAGGTTCAAGATGATTTTTATATTGTGATCCTTGGTGTCATGGATTTGGTTCTAGGAGTGAAATGGTTGCATTCTTTGGTTGAGTATACTCAAAATTTTAAAATAATGGAATTGAAATTTAGTTTTGAGGTAAAACAAGTGGTATTACATGGTTTGACAAGTGGAACACCTCAAGAGATATCCATAAAAATGATGTCTAAAGATTTTAACAAAAGAAAAATTGAATGGGAAGCTTACTATAATGTAAATTACAGGACTAAAAATTCATAACAACAATCATATTCAGTAGAAATTTAGTCCCTACTTGTTAAGCATGATCAAGTTTTTCAATATTTGCCTTATGGGTTGCCACCGGATCGTGGTTTTTAGCATAATATTGAGCTTAAACTGGGTATAAAACCAGTTATGATCACTCCTTACCATCATCAAAGAGCCTTAAAAGAAGATATTGAAAGGACCATCAAGAAACTTTTGGAGAAAGGACACATTAGGCCTAGCTCTAGCCCTTTTGCTTCTTTTATGGTGTTGGTGAGGAATAAAGATGGAACACTTAGGATGTGCATGGATTATTGGGTGCTTAATGAAAAGACCATGAAAAATAGCTACCCCATACCTAGGATTGTTGAATTTATTGATGAGTTACATGGAGCCTTCTACTTCACAAAAATTGATTTGAGATCGGGTTATCATCAAATTTAGGTAAGAGAATATATTCCAAAAATTGCTTTTATGTGCCATTTTGGGCATTTTAAATTATTGGTAATGATTTTTGGATTAACTATTGCTCCAGCCACATTAAAATATTGTATTAATCATATTTTTAGTAGATCTTTGAGGAAATTTGTGTTCATTTTCTTTGACGACATTCTTATGTATAGAAAAACTTGGGAGGAACACTTGAAACAAGTTGATATGGTTTTGATCACTTTAGAAAAGCATTCCCTCTTTATAAAAAAATCAAAATGTGAGTTTGGGTTGACTAAAATTTTATATTTAGGGCATGCCATTAATGCCCATGGTGTGAGTATTGATCAAGAAAAGGTGAAGGCAATTTTAGATTGGCCTACTCTAAGGACTCTTAAGAAATTGAGGGGTTTTGTGGGACTTTGTAGCTACTATCAAAGTTTTGTCAAAGGATTTTCTAATCTTCTTTCCCCCTTGACTGATTTGACATAAAAAGGATATTTTTTATGGACAAATACAACCCAAGAAGCATTTAAAAAAATCTTGGTAATAATGAGTTCTTTCCTGGTACTTGTTGTTCCATATTTTTCTTCTCTATTTGTGCTATTAGAATCAAGGGAGCATACAAAAACAAGTACTCAAATAAATAAATAAGAAAGAACACAATTGCTACTGCAAATTCTTGAAGAAAAAGATTTTATTGATCTTCAATTTTCCTTGCTTACAATGTGCGCCCAAGGCGTCTTTAAATAGATTTGAATCCATACAATAATTAGAAAATAAACTCAAGACAAACTCAACACTAAAATTAGTCTTTACATGCAAACTAACTCTCTAACAAATACTCAAACAGTTTAACTAACTGTTTACTAACTAACTGTTCACTAACTAATTGTTCACAACTGCAGCTTAAGTGCTTGCATGACAAAAGGAGGGAGGTGGGAGAAATTATCTCCAATTAAAGTTGAATTTCACACTCCCCTTAATTTCTACCACTTACAACTTTAGCATTTACAATGCCTAAATTTTGTCTCAAGTAATCAAAGGTCTCTTTTGGTAATGCCTTTGTAATTATGTCTGCCAATTGATCTTCAGATCTATAAAAGTCCAGATGGATTTCTCCATTGTTCACTAATTCTATGATAAAGTGAAATCTTGTATCAATGTGCTTTCTCCTCTTGTGAAACACATGATTTTTTGATAAAGTGATTGCTGATTTGTTATCACAAACGATTGGTGTTGACTCCTTTTATGCTCGTAATAAATCTTTCAATATTATTCTCATCCATGTTGCTTGGCATGCTACTGATGTGGCTGGAACATACTCTGCTTCAGCTGATGAAAGTGTCACTATAGGTTGCTTTTTGGATGCCCATGTGACCACACCTGTGCCTAAAATAAAGGCATGTCCAGAAGTACTCTTCTTATCATCAACGCTACCTGTAAAATCACTATCAGTAAAATCAATCAAACTAAAATCATTAGTTGTAGAAAATAAAATTCCATATTCTGTAGTTCCTGCCACATATCTTAATATCCTTTTTCCAACTTGTCAATGTGAGTATTTTGGTGACTCCATGAATCTTGAGATTAAACTAACCCCATAACTGATATCTGGTCTAGTAGCTGTAAGATACATCAAAGTACCAACTAGTATTTTGAATATTGTAGAATCAACACTAGATCCTTGGTCTTCTTTGCTAAGTTTAGTCCCTGTAGCAACTGGTGTAGGTGTTGGTTTATAATTCAGCATCTTAAATCTCCTTAACACATCCTTTGCATATTTAGTTTGACAGATAAAAATTCCTTTATCTGATTGTACAACTTCTATACCCAAAAAATACTTCATTAATCCTAAATCTGTCATTTCAAATTCTTTCTTCATTGCTGATTTAAAAGTGTCTATAGACAAATTTCTAGTAAAAATCAAATTATCAATATATAAAGACACAATCAAAATCTGACCTTCTTTGCTGATTTTTGTGTACAAAGTAGGTTCATTATCGCTTCTGTTGATTCCATTGTTTATCATATCAGAATCAATCCTACTATACCATGCTCTTGGTGCTTGCTTGAGACCATAAAGAGCCCTCTTCAATCTGTAAACTTTTTCTTCATGTCCTTGTACTTCATAACCTGTGGGCTATTTCACATATACTTATTCATCTAGAGCACCATTCAAGAATGTTGATTTTACATCCATTTGATATACATACCAATTATTTTGAGCAGCAATTGATAAAACCATTCTAACAGTATCCAATCTAGCAACTGGTGCAAATGTTTCATTATATTCAATTCCATGTTCTTGTGCAAAACCTTTTGCTACTAACCTTGCCTTGTGATTTTCAACATTTCCATCTGCATCAAATTTAGTCTTATAAACCCATTTAACTCCAATACAATCCTTACCTTTAGGTAGAGTAGTTAGATCCCATGTCTAATTTCTTTCAATAGCATTCATCTCTTCATCCATTGCTTTTAGCCAATGTTCTTCATTAACTGCTTCTTCATAACACATAGGATCTTGAGTGAAAAAAATAAAATTTGAAACCAAATCTAATTTCTCTTCTTCTTGATTATAAATCTCACTCAAACTTCTCATTTTCTTACCTTTAATTCTTGATTTTAAAGTAGCAAGAGTTAGATCTGATTCTTCACTTACTTGTGAATTTGGAGTAGGGTGACATGCATGACTAGATGATTAACCTTGTTCAAACCTTCTAGGTGATCTTATTGGAGTGCTTGTGCCTACTTGTGGAGAGGATTATCCAACTTGCAAATTTTGTTCTTCAAAAACTTCTTCGTCCTATGGAATTGGTGCTCCAATTGTGATGATGCTACCATCCCATGATTCTACTTCCTTAAATTCAACATCTCTGCTTATAATCACTTGCTTTGAAATAGGGTTATACAACTTATAAGCTTTTGATTCTTCAGAATAGCTAATAAAAATGCATTTCTCACCTCTATCATCAAGCTTCTTTCTCAATTTAGATGGTATAAGAGAATATCCAACATAACCAAAAAATTTGAAATGAAATACACTATATTTCTTACCAATCCACGCTTCTTATGGAATTTGATCTTTGACACTCTTTGTTGGGATTCTATTCAAAATATACACTGCACATGCTACTGCTTCTGCCCAATATTCATTTGACAAGTGTTTGGCTTTCAACATGCTTCTTGCCATTTCCATTATTGTTCTATTCTTTCTTTCTACTACACCATTCTACTGTGGTGTGTACCTTGTAGTCAATTGCCTTTTGATTCCATGATACCTGCAAAAATCTTGAAATTGATTAGACATATATTCACCTCCTCTATCTAATCTCAGTACCTTGATATAGTGGCCACTCTACTTTTCAACCATTGCCTTGAATTATTTAAACATTCCAAAGGCTTCAAACTTATTTTTGAGGAAGTATATCCATGTCTTTCTGCTAAAGTCATTAATGAAGGTTAGAAAATAAGTACTACCTCCAAATGATGTAGTTTGCATTGGTCCACATAAATCACTATGGACTAACTCCAATATTACCTTAGCTCTATATGAGGCTCTTACTGGAAAACTCTCTCTATGTTGTTTTGCCATAATACAGCTGTCACATGAACTTCCTGGCTGCTCTATTGGTGGTAAATCCTTCACCATATTTTTCTTCTATAATAAATTTAAACCTCCAAAATGTAAGTGTCCATACCTTAAGTGCTATAGCCATGATGGTCTAGTTGCATGGATTTGTAGTGGGCTTCCTCTTTTCCTTGGATGCACTGAATATGAAGAGGGAACTTCCAATTCTTGGTCATCTCCACTTTTCCTGTCAACCTGTCACTTGGAAACTTGTCCAAAATTATGCAAACATTATTCATAAAAGACACTTTGTAACCTTTTTGTACTAACTATCCAATACTCAAAAGATTATGTTTTAGTCTAGGTACAAAATAAACATAAAGTATAAACTTTCTTTCACCATTCTTGGCCAAAACATTTGACACCTTTACCCATGACATCTACTATGATATCATTTCCTAATTTCACTTCTGATTTTATAGAATCATCAAGACTAGCAAAAAATTCTTTATTTCCTGTCATATGATTACTACATCCACTGTCTAAAAACCAAATATCTCTAGTTTTTTCTTGAGTAACATTACAAGTAAGAAACATGCTTCCAGGATTAGAACTAGATTCACCTGGATTAGAGCTAGATTCACCTGTGTAATTAGCATTCTGCTTGTACACATATCTTTATTTACTTCTGTAGTCACTTGCATAATGACCATATTTCTTGCAGTAATAACATTGAACATTAGATTTATCAAACCTTTGTGAACTATGCTAGAAGTGATTGTTACCACATCCTCTACTACTGTAGTTTTGATTACTTTTTTCACCTTCATCTGAATTGTTCCTTCCATATCGGCCTCCGCCTCTTCCTCTAAAGTTTGACCTAGCTCTTCCTCTTCCTCTACCAACTGATACCTATGACTTGAAAGCATTCTCAAGAGAAGTGTTATTCCTATTCATTCTAGATTCATGTGTTAACAAAGAACCCATTAATTCATCTACAGATAATTGTTCCAAATCCTTCGTTTCCTCAATGGCTACAACTATTGCATCAAATTTACTGGGTAAACATCTGAGTATTTATTCTATAATCTTCTGATCTATCATAGTTTCTCCATTAGATCTAATTTGATTCACTATATTCAAAACTTGATCTATAAACTGGTGTATAGATTCTGATTCATTCATTTGCAAATTTTCAAAGCTTCTTCTAAGAGATTGCAATTTAGCAATTTTTACCTTTGTATTACCTTTATAGGTATTCTCCAAGATTTTCCATGCCTCTCTAGATCTTGTTGCTGCTACTACTCTAGAAAAAATTGATTCATCCAATCCCTGTTGGATTATAAATAAAGATTTTTCATCTTTCTTTCTATTCTTCTTAATCTGGTCCTTTTGTGCTTGATTTAATGCCAGATGGGCTGCCTCATCCTGGGGTTCTACAAAACCACTTTCTACCAAATCCCAAACTTCTTGTGAGCAAAATAAAGCTTGCATTTTAATTTCCCAAAAATCATAATTATTACCATTGAAAATGGGAATTTGAGGCTATGAAATATTGTTATTTGCTACAATTTATCATGCTAGAATGACTTTTTGGTCACTGTTTCTGACACACAGTCACCGACGATGTTTAAACTACCGTGGTCGGTCACTAATATTGCCAACCTCGATTAAACTGCTGATGTCAGTCACTTATACTACTGACATCGGTTAAACTACTGATGTCAGTCACTAATACTACCTGCTAGGTAATTCCTATGCTTGACTGCTTCTCTTTCATTTCTTCTTGTTGCCCCCCTGCTAGCTACTTTCCTAACCAGGTGCTTCTGCCACAACCTGTGCTCTGATACCAATTTGTCAGAATCAAGAGAGCATACAAAAACAAGTACTCAGATAAATAAATAAGAAAGAACACAATTGCTACTGCAAATTCTTGAAGAAAAAGATTTTATTGATCTTCAATTTTCCTTGCTTACAATGTGCGCCCAAGGCATCTTTAAATAGATTTGAATCTATACAATAATTAGAAAATAAACTCAAGACAAACTCAAGACTAAAATTAGTCTTTACATGCAAACTAACTCTCTAACAAATATTCAAACAGTTTAACTAATTGTTTACTAACTGATTGTTCACAACTGCAACTTAAGTGCTTGCATGACAAAAGGAGGGAGGTGGGAGAAATTATCTCCAATTAATATTGAATTTCTAACATGTGCTTGAATGTGATGCTTCTGATGGTGGAATAGGGGCTGTCCTCATGAAAAATAAACACCCCATGGCTTATGAGAGTAGAAAACTCAAGGAAAATGAGTGTGGATTTTCAATTTTTGATAAAGAGATGCTTGTTATCATGTATGCCATGGCAAAATTTAGAAAATACTTGATTTGTTGTAATTTTTTGTTAAAAATTGATCATAATAGCTTGAGATACTTTCTTAATCAGATGGGTTTGAGTGATAGGCAACATAAATGGGTGGAAAAAATTCAAGCATATGATTTTATCATTGAATATGTGAAGATAAATAATAATGTGGTAGCAAATACTTTGTCAACGAAGGCATTTGAACATTCAAAAATTTCAGAGCAGCTAGGTGTGAAATTGTTTGAGGACAAGAAATCTTGGGAAAGGAGGAATGTAAGGTCCCCTTTTCAAGGGTTTAAATTTTTAATCAACCCTTTGATGACCTTTAGCCTATTCTATTCCCCATGGGCTAAGGGATATTGCAAGGGGAATAATTTTAATAAATAAGGGGTTGCTAGAAAGTGATTTTTATCATTTGACATCATAAGGAAATTTTACTAATTATTATTTTATTATTTATTATTTAATTGACCCTCAAGTAATTTTAATTACTATTTTATGAGAAGAAAATTAGATAATAAAGTAAAAGGATAGTTTCATGAGGACTTGACCCTTAATTAAAAATCCTTAATGACTTTATGTAAAAAAGACACTCTCATGGGGGACTTGACCATCAATTAAAAATTCTTTGATGACTTTGGGATAAAAGAGGTCTATCTTTACCAAGTAGACTCCTCAAGTAGCACACCCACCTTGGAAGACTTATAAAAATAGATTTGGAATAGTTTAAAGGGATGTTTTTATCAATCAATCTTATTTTTAGGTAAATAGAGTTCCAAGGAGATTTTGAAGAAGTAATTTCACTTCAAAAATTGCAATTGTGATGAGTTGATTTATTTTTTTCTAATTTGAAGAGGATCTTTGAAAAAGATCCAAGGGCAGAATTTTTTGTTCATTTGCAAATTTCTATTTTCCTAGGGTTTGAATACACAGTTTCAGAGTTGGGTGACTTCCACCCAAGGGAAAATTCTAATTATTTTTTCATTTTAAATAGCACATTTTTATCTTCAGTTTAATCTATCATTTGCTTATAAATTTGAGTATTTTGAAAGTTGTGAAATTTACACTTTTTAACTATTATTTTTGTCATATAAAATAATCAAATAATATTTTTACAAATCTAATTGTGGAATCATGTTCGGAATATTTTTATCCATCTACAAATTTAATTTCATAACTTTTGGAGTATTTTTGAGTCATAAATCAACCCCAAACCCTAGTCACCTAGATCTTTGGATATTTGCAGTTTATGGGAAAATATTGTAATAAATTTTAGCTTAATAGAATTCTTATTTTTTATAATAATTTGTGGGTCTAATTTGGGATTTATGACATACCCTTTTCTTTAGTTTCAGCTCAAAAAGGGACCTTATAGACTATTTGTGACCTATTATGGGTAATTTTATATGCAAACCTTAGACCTCCATGTGATTAGGGAATTTGATTTGGCATAATTAGTAAGCATGTGGTGTTAGTTAGGTAAGATAGACATCCTCAACACCCTATTATGATGAGATCTACCTACATAACAATACTCTAAGGAGGGATCAAGATTGATGTAGTTATCCGCACCTAAGTGTTGGTGTAAGTTCAAGTGAAGATAGTATGAATGTTGGTTTGAGTTCTTCAATTGGGGCCAAAGACTGGAAATTTATGTATTTTGAGCTTAGGAGAGTTGTAGATGATTATATGTAGAAGTGTTGTAGAATAAGGATTAATAACCTTGATTGTGCATAACTTGTTATGAGTTTGTTTGTGTGCATTTGCATCTGATTTCTATCTAGTGGATAATTGGATAAAATTCATGTATTTATATTGATCTAGTGCTTGTATAGGGTTTGTATAGGTCTAGGCTACCCTTAGGTGTCTTAGGAATTGAAAATATATATTCATTGGAGCTAAAAAGATGAAAATGGACAATAGTGCCCAAATAGGATAATAGCATTGTGATGCTAGTGTCCAGTTATGGTGCTAGAGTCCAGGTGGTATAACTTGAGGCACTAGGGGCCTTTGTTCCTAAGGAAGGGTATAGGGTTGATTTTGATATGTCAAGGGATGTGTGTTGACCACATGAATGCTGGATAAGTGTTTAAATAGGCCCCAATTAGGTCTAAGGATTAACTATGGATAGGTTGCCTCAAATAATACTCTTGGCACCCAAGTTACATTTTTCTATTATTAAATTTACCACCCCACCTCTACCCACCTCCCCACCCTTTTTTCTAGAAATGTAGCGAAATGAAATGACTAGGATAAAGGAAAAATAAGCATACCTAGACTTACCAATGAGGTAAAGTATGTGAATTTGGATCTGATTATGTGAAGCATACTCCATTACATGTCATAGAAATGAAACATACATATATCAGTCCTTACTTAAGAGATATCAAAAGCAAAGAAAAAATTGAGTAAATACATAAGATATATGAAAGGAATGAATACAACTCATTGGGTACATGAACCAATGTATAAACATAATGAAATCATTTGTGTGCACAAGTAGATAGTGGTCAATTGGTTAATAACTTGGACTGAGCTAATGGCTTGCTCAATCCCCACATGTGGGTGGCTGAATAAATTAATTTGACCTTGACTCCATTGTTACCCACCCTTTCTCAATGCATCATGACCTATGCATATATTGGATTGAACTGATGGCTTATACAACTCTCTCATGTAGGTGGCTCAATAACTCAAGTAGAATATGACTTCATCATTACCTACCCATGTGTCGTAAATGTATATGTAACTAAATTTCATAATGTAAATAATTATATATGATTGCAATTGAAACTATATATAACATCTCTGTCACCACTTGATAACTATGGAATGAATATTAGCCTAAGGGCCTCTTGGGTACTCAATTATGTAGCTCAGGGACTATGCAGTAATGCCAACCATTGTAGATGGAATAAGTCATTAATATGGTGCATAACTTGGAACATGGTGTCTAGTGTATATAATGTAGATAATGACATGGATTTCTTCATTCCATCAGATCAACTGCTACATAAGTGAGCATATATAAATATTGTACCATACACAAAAACCCAAATTTGATATCCGAGCATATGGATTATGGGCTAAGTTATAATAATCTATATTTGAGTATTTGAGACTAAAACATGAGTGGTCATGTTATGCATGATTCCCCTAATATGATAAAATTGGTATGATTTTGTGAAAAATTGAGCAAAACTAAGATTGATAATCTATAACTGAATCTATGCAATCCTAAATTGTAACTACTATGCCTTTATCGTGAATTTGTAATTTTTTACTTTTGGGGATATTATACAATAGCACCACACCTTGGATAGTAGTGTTGTGGTACTAGTTTCCACTGTTGGTGCTAGTGTCCTACTTTTATAATTGTCTAAATAGAGGCATAATTTTTTAGTTGTTTCTTATTTAGAATATTAAGCATACTTCAAAGATTGGCCTAATCAAAATTTGGGATTTATTGACATGGGAAAGTAACTTGAATGTGTCAAATACGTTTAATCCTATCATATCATAAATTGATATAGATGTTTCCCTCATTTATAATATAGTAGGAGTTAGATCTTTGGTTTCACACCCTAAAGTAGAGTTATCGAGAGTTTCCTCATTTTTTAATTTTGACTCTAGATTAGAAAAGCACACTTCCTCTACCATAAAGATATGTTTATGGATTAAAAACATGATCTTCATTCCATGGATTAGAACACCTATGACATGGGTTTACAATAGTGGATATAGGTGTAGAATCACAACTAGGTTCTTTAGTTTTCTTATCTCAAGTAAAATATTTATAAATAATGTGTCCTACCATTTTAGTTTTAGGAAAATAATATGATTTTATTCTCTTATAGATCTTCAGCACTAGTTTTGAAGAAATCTTGACCTTGGACACCAAAAATTGAACTTTTTATGTATAATCCTCCACCAACATATCTTTCTAAAATTGGTAATCAACTAGGTATCATATTAGTCATCCTATTTATAGTCAACTCTCTTATCTAGAGATTTGAAAAAACCCAAAAATTCTCTCTTTGGATACTCAGAAACCCATATTTTCCACCAAGCTTGGGAAACACTATCCAAAAGTTACAGAGACACATAATTCATCTCATCTTCTAGTCTTTATTTTTGGTACCTAAAAGGCCAGTTTAAACTTGTTAAACCATGTTGGGACCTCCATTTTACGTCTAAAATGATATTATGGGATCTTCATTTTTAGGTTAAAATAAAGGTTATGCAATCTTATTTTATCTTTCTCCTAAATTCTTTAATCTTCTTCTTCCTCATCTGGTGGATCTGGGTCTAGTTTTCCCTAAATGGTTTTGTCATCATCTTCATTAGATTATCGATCTAGATATTTTCCTAATGAACAAATATCTTTTTGAACCTCCTTAAATAACTAGTAAAATAACCCGTTAATCTCTTATTTGGTCACAAAATTTGATTTTTTCTTGGGTAAACTCCCCTTGACATTTTTAGAGTGGTTTTAAATTAAAAAAATTAACTGAATCTATGATACCACTTACTACATTCCAAATAACAATAGAAATTGGAATACTAAAAATATAGACTGAAATATTGATAAATAAAGAAGGGAATGGAACACTTTCTTTCCCATTAGTGAATTGCACATACAAATATAACTATAACAAAAAATCTCACACAATAGTGTCTATACCTTGCATTAAGTTTATATTCTAAAAATATATATTATTTAAGATTTCTTACCCATTTTCATTTAACCATTAGAAAACCTAATTAATCCTTCACTAACTCATGGCATAAACCTTCACTAAGTCTAAGTAAGGTCTAAAGTATAATATTAAATAAATAATTCTAAGTAAATATACACACATAAATAGATTTTGTATTTAAGTACACAACACAAAACTATATGGAAACCATATACTAAATTTCCAACTCATGTCATTGGAGGAGTAAATATTATTTAGAGAATGGAGAACCTAACTAATTTATTGTTCCATAATTTTAATATTTATTATCTAATTTGGTTTTCTATGTATGGAATTTCATTAGAGGTTAATTTTAGGGATTTTGGTTTGAAATAACGATTATGTTTTAAATTCACATTCTTTTTTTGGTCCTAACTTGAATATATTAACATTATAAAAACATAATTTTGTAGAGGAATTTTTTAAAAAGTTTGTGTGTATATATATAAATAAAATCCATCATTTGATTGTGTATTATATTTAGATCTAGATTTGACCTTCAAGGATCATATTTATGTAACTTATATGCATTCTTATAAAAATCAAAATGTTCATTTGATTATGTCTACATTGAAATCATACTTGTCGATGCATATACTTTGGAAGACAATCCTTCATTTGATCATGTATCTTTATATATCCAAATAATATCTGCATATTTTGAAAAATTTTAACTTATGAGCATTCTTACGAAGAAAGTCCTTCATTTATTTTTGTACATACATTTCAAACTAGACTTGGCTTATAAGAATTGATTATATTTATCCTTTAAAATTTTAGTGTTGCCTTTCATCACTCACTTATCTCAATATGTAATAGTTATGGTCATATGTTAGCTAAAATTTAAATCTCAAACTTGTTTTCATCTCTTATCTAACACCTATGAAATTAGGCTTGCCAAAACTAGTCTTTTATATTTCACTTGTTTGAGATCTTTCATGTTAAATTTACCATGAAACTAGCATAACAATTAATATAATCTAATATTTCATAACAAATATTAATAAAACATGAGAGATGCTAACCATTTTAGCACTCTTGTTAATAATATTAAATTAGTTTTAACCTCTTTCATGTAGGAAATTATTTTAGTTATAAAACTAACATACACAAGATAAAATACAATTCACAATAGGGGATAAAGAATATTCTAATGTATATAAAAACTACCACAAAACTTTACTCTCATTAAAATAATTAATAGATAAAAAAATCAATCTCAAAAATATTTCAAAAATAATAGAGAATTAATTGATAAATTTAAATAAAATTTAGAACACAAAAATTTGCTAGAGTTGGTTCTTATGTTTGCTAGGTTCTATAGATAGTTTTTGTCCTTTTCCTAGTTTATCTTTTGTGGATTTATCCCACATTGGTTAGTTTGACTTACTTCTTATTTTTCCTTGTCTATATATGCAAGGCTTCTCCTTTGTAACATATAAAAATTATTTTATAGATATTATATGATATTTTTTTAATCTTTGCATGTCATCTTTACAGCTTTTACAACTCTTCTTTTGATACTTTTATTGTTAATGTTTCAGATCTTGGGATTACAAATATCTTATTGACATTTCTTTCATGGTATTAGAGCTAGAGGTGTTACAGCCATCCATTTACAAGTTTGATGTTGGAATAGTTTGTCCATTTATCAAAAAAAAAAAAGGGGGTAGTGGAGGTGTTTTGTATGGATCTTTGAGATTTTCTTTGTTTGTTGAAATTTTATTTTGCAGAAATTGTAAGTTATTTTTATAGAAAATTATGACTTTCTTGTAGATCATTTTTATCTTCACATAGGTGTCTAATTCAAATAATTATTTCACTAATGCAAATAGAACTTCGAAAGGATTTCATAAAGTGGTCATAATAAGGATTATGAGTAGTATCGAAGGAGATATGGAGCTTTGAAATTGACCATTTGAATTTATTTTTTATGATTTTTTTATGTGCGATCAAGAAAAAATAGCAAACCTTGTATCTAAAGTAAAAAATTAGTATGGAAGATTCATCTGTGTAGAAGATTGTTATTTTTATTTGCTTCAAATTTCATTTAAATTCATTTTTTACAGATTTGGTAGAAATAATTTAATTTTTCTTTAAAAATGTAATTAGTTTTGTTGCAATGTTTTATTTTTGGCCCATTTATGATAGGGTAACCTGTAAAAACTATATCTTTTGATTAGTAACATGAAATTGAGTGTTATCTTTTTATCAAAGTGCATGTCTTTTTATTTTCTATCCATTGGGTTCATTTATATTTTAAAACACACCAAATTATAAAGTGTCAAATTTTGGAGGGTGGGCTTATACTTTTTTGGGGTGTTCATTATTTTCATCGAGAGACGTTAAATTGTCATGGGATGATTTGTCTTTTGGAGACGGTTCTTCCTCTTCTTAACTTTCCCCTTAATTTTTGGTAATGGATTCTTTCTTCTTTAATACCCTCAACACCACAATCTACATTATTTAGAATATCAAATTATGGATACACTTAGAGTTGAAAGGCATGTGGAGTGTTATGCTTGGTGACATTCCCTACTTTACAGATGAAGATCTTTCTTGGATTGCATCCCTGCAAGATGATGATCTTTATTTTATTTTCCTTCAAAATAGTTTGCAATGTTATGTCACGTGTGCCACATCACTAAAAGAAGCTTGGGATGCTATTATAACCTTATTTCAGAAGGATACAAAGTATTATAGGTCTTTTGCACTCTCTTTTAATTCACCTCTTTCTGTTCCACTTCCTTCTTTTCTTGTTAGCGAGGATTTATATTTTGATGATGACACTGATGTTGTTCAAGATTTGAGTCTTGACAGTGACATGGGTGAGTTACTATTGGCACTTCTTCTCCTCCTAGTGAGGATTCACTATTTAATAGTGACATAAATTGACATCATTTTTCATTTTATGAGGACATACTTCTTGATGGTAATCTAAATGAGGCATTCTTACCTCTTACACCTCTCATTAATGAACTTTATTTAGTTTTTAGTGATCACTTGTCTTTCGATGATGGTTCTCTTGATGTACCTATTACTCCTCTTATAATTTATACTCCTATTCATTTCATTGATCAAGAGGACATGATTCTTAAAGATGTGGTACCTTTATCATCACTTTTGGAGATCATGGATGAGACACCATCATGACTTCTTGAGGATGACTTTTAATGTGCCACATTTATTATTTTTTCATCACCTACTTGTCTTTTCTATGAGGATATGTATTTTGTTGGTGATTTCTATGAGGAACCTATTATTGTTGCACATTCTAATTTGGATCTTGTTGATACTCTTGACACTGCATTTATTAGTTGTCCTACTTTAGATCCACCTGCTTATGTGTTTGGTTCCTTTTAGAAACATACTCTTAGATTTAGATTTTGCATACTTCACTTTATAGGATACACTCATGGAGGTCTTGGTAGACTTTTATAGGGTATTATATTTCCTATTGGCATCGATATTTTTATAGGTGATGTGTCTTTGGGACATCTTATTCGTAGTAGTCAGGAGGAAGGTACATTAATGGTAATGACGTTTTATATTTGAGACTATCTCACCACTTATGTATATGTTTCGTTATATCCTTTCCATCCATCAAAGATATATAATACTTATCTTTGTGTGGGGGGAAGGAAGTTGTCTTTAGGGGGATTCCACGTGAAGTCCTTTCTTTCTTTCCTTTCTTTTTTTTCTTTCTTTTACATCATTTTTTGGTGGGATTTTTGTTCGTACGAGTTTTCTTCCTTTCTCCTTTTTATGGATATATTGTACATGAGTACCTAATCAGGAGTTATTATCTAGACTCATACTATGGATATGCCACTTTGTTTTTTGGCTATATTTGGCCTATAGCTTTACTTAACTTGAGGGGAGGGGGGGCGTGAGGCAAAATTGTTAAAGTTGGTTATCATATTTGGTAGGTTTTATAGATAGTTTTTGTCTTTTTCCTAAGTTGTCCTTTTGTGGATTTATCTCATATTGGTTAGTTTGACTTACTTCTTGTTTGTCCTTGCCTATGTATGCAAGGCTTCTCTTTTGTAACATACACAAGTTATTTTATGAATATTATATGATTTTTTTTTCTTTGCATCTCTTACAACTCTTTTTTCGATGTTTTGTTTATCAATACTTCAGACCTTGGGCTTGGAATGATCTTGTTGACATTCCTTTCAAAATTATTACATTACATAAGTTTGTAACTCTAAATACAATTTAGAATACAAAAGGAAGTCCTTAACGCCATGTGTCCCTTCTTATCTAAGAGTTTTCAACAATATCCTTAGTGTCTATCATGGTGAAATTAAGAGTGTACGTGTCAAAATTGTACTCTTAAGATACGCTCAAGTTCAATTAATTATTAAAAAAATTATAAGAAACAAGATCAATTAAATTACTAGCTGAGAATTTACCAATTGACCTCATTGTTAACCAGTAACTACCTAAAAAAATCTATCCAACTCGCCATCAATTAATTTTATAATACAGTATCAAAATATGTTATGTACCCTTAATTTTTAGGAAAATAAATTTGTTTTTATTTTTAAAAAAATTATACGTAAATCATTTACCAAGTATATATTTTTACTTTCATATGTACTGGGTTTTCTCCTGCATAAATAAGGAAAATGTGACGTGCTTCTTGGGCCCACATAGAAAAAAAATCAAATGAATCTATTTTAAATAGTGTATAAACTTAGCGATGAAATATTTTACTGCATTACGCTCTGTTTCTCTCTGGACGATGCTTTCCATGTTAATACCTATGTCTCTAGCTTCATGATCAATCATACAAATGATCCAAAATAATTTTCTAAATGAATTTATTGATGCTGAGATAATCAAAACTCAATCAAAATAGCATACCATTGTTTCGTATTTGTTATTAGATCCTCTTGATCTTGTGAATCTCATATTCTCTTCCCTCTCTATAATTTCCGTACGCTTGAACCCGCTTCCACGCCCTCCCTCTTCCCTATCCAAAAAATAAATAAAAAAAGCTCACTCCATCTTGCTGTCTTCCATCTTCACTAATAAGGTACTTCTCTCCAGGTCGTTTGAAGGCCATACAAACTTTCCAGGGGCTTAGGCTTAGGCTGGATCTCAACAATATCCTCCTTCAAAATGTGATTCTGATGTAACTGTTGAAACTAGGAATACGAAGAAATAATATCAAAATATATTCAATGTTTACAATCATGAATAACATATTCAAAATCTGTAAACTTTTTAAAGCTTACTGCATTAGTTGCAAAAACCAACCTGAACAAATCTAATACAAAACTAATAACAGACTAAATAAATAAATACAATCTTCAATTATAAATAACCCATCATTTTTTATTAAATGATAAAAATTACACACCTAGATTTACACATATTATATTATATAGCTACGAATACAAAAGCTATAACACTACCATCAAAAGAACAGAAACATTAACGGCTGTTGGATGACCATGTCTAATAGCAACTCTTAAAAGCAAAGAGAGTCAATTATTGGCTTTTAAGCTGTGTAGTCGTTTCACGAAATCATCTACATATTGGTCTACACATCCTTGGCTTCCCTCACAATTCAATATTTTAGTCTTGAACAAATTTCCCATTTCTGCAGCCCTGGACCTCACATTTCTGCCCTCTTCTTCAACCATAACGATCCTCACAGCTCTGCAAACATCCTCTTTGCTTATAGATCCATCGCTTCCTCTCTCCACTTCAACACCTACCTGCAATTCATTCACAATCAGCTGACCATTCAATCCCTGATCCAACTCCATGGGCAAAGCAATCAGATGCAATCCAGCACCCATCCTTTCCATCAATGAGTTCCACCCACAATGAGTTACAAAGGCCCCTGTAGATGGGTGCGACAGAATCTCATGCTGAGGAGCCCACATGCTCAAAACCATTCCTCTATTCGCCACTCTGGATTCAAATCCCTCTGGTAACGAAGCTGACAGCCTCCTTTGAACTTCATTCACTCCTTCGTCTAGATAGTTTGGAAAACGCAGTATCCACAGAAATGGCTGCAAACTAGCCTCCAATTCTTCGGCTATCTCCTCTATCTGCTTCTTCGACAGAAAAAATTCAGTACCAAATGACACACAAACAACAGAAGCAGACCTTTGCTTTTCCAACCATCTCAGACACTCATGTTCTCCATGAGTGATCTGTTTGAGAGGATAAGGACGAGGCAGAAGGGCACCCACAGGAACAACCGAATTTCCCGTGACCTGCTGGAAATACACTAGAAATTTTCCCTCTAGCTCATAGCAAGCTTTTATAGCTATTGCAGCGCAATCATAATAACAGTCGATCCATAGATATATATTTTTCTCGCCGTCTAGAGTTCTGTAGGTGTAAAAGGGCAGTACAGAGCCCATTTCGTATGGTCGATATCGAATTGCAGACGATGGAAAATCGGGAGGCGGTCGAAGTAAATCATCGGCTGTGATTTCTGGGCTGTGAGATCTTCTCGCAGGACACAAACCGTAGGATACACAAGCCGCGCATTAGTTTATGAATACTATGGCAGGAATTTTCAACTTAAGTGTCACTTTAGAAACCCAGCATAATACAGAGTCGAAAATTACAATATGTGGTGAAATCTTCTCAAGTAAAAATTCCTGAGGCTTCTGCAATCCTCTGGCTGCAGTGTGGAAAAGAGGGCTGAGATGGGTTGGAAGATGAGATGTGTTTTCAATACCACGAGGGAGTCCATCCAGGTAAAGCAATGGCAGCTCCAACAGATTGAGATTAAGTGGTTTCTCTGTGAAAAATAGTTTGATCTTGGCAATATGAAGAGCAGTTGAAACAAACGAGATTTTGATATTACCTGTGTCTAAAAGCCTCTTGGAAAGCTCAACAAATGGAGAAATGTGGCTGTGACCAAGCCATGGGAACATCACAACGTGAAGCTCACTGCCATTTCCACGACGATCAGAGCTGCGGCGATTCACCGAATCCATTCGATTAGAAGGAAGAAAGAATTCAGGAGAAATAATGTAATTATTAAGAGACACAGGAAAAGCCAGTGGTGAAACAGAAGCCCCATTTTCTTTTTAAAGATAGATTTGGCTAAGTACCATCAGGTGGCACCTTAGTTGCGTCTCCCGTCCGAACAGTTCAATTTCATCCGGTTTGTTATGTTTTGTTCCGCTATGTCTTGAATTTATTAAGATTTCTTATATAGCATATATGATAGAATTTAGAATTTATAGTATTTTCCAATGTCATCATTTATTTTTCGTTTCTATTGAAAAGTGTGTTTTTATTAATAAAATAATGTAATATATAAGATTGCAAGGAAAGTAAATTATTGACCTTTTTTATAATTTTAGTTGTATCTCCCATTTAAACAAATCAATTTTTTTTGGTTTGTTGTGTTTTGTTTCGTTGTCTTGAATTTATTAAGATTTTTAATAATATATATGATAGAATTTAGAATTTATAGTGTTTTATAATATCATTATTTATTATTTGTTTCTATTGAGAAGTGTGCTTTTATTAATAAAATCAAAATAATATAATATCTAAGATTGTAAGGAAAGTAAATTACAAGTAAAAATAACATTTATTAATATTATTGATATTTTTGATTGCCTTAGTTGCGTCTCTCATCTAAACAGAGCAATTTCATTTGGTTTGTTGTGTTTTTTTCCATTACATCTTGAATTTATTAAAATTTCTTATAACATATATGATAGATTTTAGAAATTATAGTATTTTCCACTATAATCATCTATTTTTCATTTCTATTGAAAAGTGTGATTTTATTAATAAAATCAAAATGATATAATACGTATGATTGCAAGGAAAGTAAATTACAAGTAAAAATGTGCTTGGGGTAAAAAACAAAGATAAAGCAGAAAGCTATTGAAGGAATAAAATTTAAGTTTTTTTGGGGAGACCTTTTTCTTACCATCTCATGATTACTAAATAGAATAATGACTTCATTTCTAATTTTATTGAGGTTGAAGTATTTGTTTATTACAGTGAAGGAATGAAGTTTTTTTTTCAAATCTTTTCCATATTAACTCGTGATTGCTAAGTAGATCAATGAATTTGTTTCTACCTTTAAAATTGAGGTCAAAGTAAAAGACTTAAAAGGTGAACCTTGAAACAAAGATGTGTTGCTAATAACTCTTTAGTGGGCCAACCATGTGTTGGATCATTTATTTGATGAATATAGCTACATAATTTTGATCTTCATAGGAAAAAGTAGATATTTGAGTTAACAATCTAAATTATTACTACCTAAAAACATTTGCAATAGTTAATAGTGTTACATGCATGACATGCAGTGGTTATTACTTGTCAGATGTAATGGGATACTGGTGTTGCATTTGTGCTACAAAAAATCTATTATATTTGATTATGAATAATAGATGTGTGAATACAA